>JADLZL010006066.1:0-113352 GCA_015844335.1 Chrysopogon serrulatus | reverse complement strand
TTCAATGACAATAACTTCACTAATGTTTCGGCAAGGGGTCAACTTTGACTTTGTCACCATTGGCTATGCCTTCATCAATATTTCAATGAGGGGCTTTGCCATTAGCTTTGATGTACGGCATTACCTTATCCATCAATTTGGGGTGTGGGAGGGGGTCACCATCGGCATCTCTGACTTTTCCTTTGGCATTGATATGGAATGGGGGAGGGGGATTGCCATCATCATTTCCAACTCCGCTTTCCCCATCAGTTTGGGGCAGGGAGGTCACCGTCAACATCTTGTTTTTACCTTCGCCACCAACTTGGAGCAGAGCGGTTGTCATTGGCATCTTCAACATCAACTTTATCAATTTGGAGCTAATGGATCACCATCGGCATGTTCGACTTCATGTTCACCGTCAATTGGAGAGAGGCAATTCTACAACATCTATGACAACAACCACTCCTGTGTGTTTTACTTGAAGCACACGAAAGAATTTCTCACAAGCGCTATCCAATGCAAGTGGGGATAGTGAGGAACTCATTATATTGGATAAGCAATCCACCCGAAGATGAAAGCCTTGCCTAGTGCCCATTAGTTAAAGCTTAAAGACGTGCCATGATCTTCTACAACTACCTCGCCTATGTTAATTGACTACTTTGCCTACTTTGACTATGTTGGTGGTAAATACCGACATACTTTAACTGCCAACTATTATCCAAAAAAGAGAGAATTATTAGTCATATTCACATATACTTATACTATTAACCTATTTCCACATGTATTTGGAGATTATTGTTTTTCGGGAACTATACATAAAAAAAGCATTGGAAAAGGTTAAAAATACGCTTTCCGACAAGACGCGAGCGAGAAATAAAAGCAAAGCCCAACTCAAAAGATGCAACTGGGCCAACAACCCACGGGAGAGAGATCCAGGAAGAGCAAAGGGGCACTGGGCCGAGGCTGGGCCTGAGGGGGCCCACCCCTAATGCGGCCAGGTGCGGCCGCACCCCAAAGGAGGCCGGCCCAGCCCATCTTTCTCTGGAGGTTCGTGTAGGTGGTTCCAAAGGCGGTTCTACATGGTATTCACTCCCCCCCCCAAACCCGACCTACTCCCTCCGTCCCAAAAAGGATGACGTTTTGGGTGTTCGTGCCACAAGTTTGACTCGATTTGTAGAAAATACGTATAATGTTTATATCTTCAAATAAATTTGTTAAAAAACTAAATCTAAAGATCTTTCTAACAATACTAATTATGATACTAATCGATGTTATTTACTATTTTTAAAAATTGCCAGCAATCGTTTCTCGGGAAGCGAGAACGACATCCTTTTTGGGACGGAGGGAGTAGATCAATTATAAAGCAAGGGGTGGAGCTCTCCATTTCACACACAACACACTATACCTTTTGTAACGTCCCGCCTCCTCAAGGCCAGACCCGTTTACATCTGGTAGCTTTAATAGGACCAATACTGCCCCCATAGACCAACACTAGTCGTTTCTACGCACTTTGTCCTCACTCATGCGCACCCGAGAATGAATTCCCGGTTGGTCACCCATCCTAAAATTGCTCCGGATCAAGCACGCTTAACCCTGGAGTTCTTTCAAGATGAACTTCCGAAAAAGAAATTGCAACTTATTGATATGAGTATCATATTAATCCTATTAAGCCCTAAGCTGGGTGTTGCATCCTCACCCCCTTAAGAGATCGACGTCCTCGTCGATCAACCCCAGGCTAGGAACCTCCTCTATTGGCCACGTCCGTATGCCCAGGGCCATCGCATGTGCCATGCTGTGTGGCCACGACGGATCCACACCAGCCATGCGCACCATGCCTGCGCAACTGTGACACACGTGCCTGTGAAACCGCAAGAGTCGGCTCTGATACCATTTGTAACGTCCCGCCTCCTCGAGGCCAGGCCCGTTTACATCTGGTAGCTTTAATAGGACCAATACTGCCCCCACAGACCAACACCAGTCTTTTCTATGCACTTTGTTCTCACTCATGCGCACCCGAGAATGAATTCCCGGTCGGTCACCCATCCTGAAATTGCTCCAGACCAAGCACGCTTAACCCTGGAGTTCTTTGAAGATGGGCTTCCGGAAAAGAAGTTGCAACTTATTGGTATGAGTATCATATTAATCCTATTAAGCCCTTGGCTGGGTGTTACACCTTTCACACTTGTACTCTGAAGTGTTTCTCTCCACTTTTACTTTATCCTTAGTAGTAGTAGTGGAGCAAGGCTCATCTTGTAAGAGAAGGAGACATCTTGGCTAGTCTTTGGTATGACTACAATTTTTTTCATCATGTTCATCCTCTCTTTTTATCAATATAGCAATGTTCTAGAATTAGAGTATAGTTCTAGTGATATGATCTTATATGAACTAGAAGATAGTTTGTGTGATTTGATCATAGAACATAGGGCTTCTAGTTGTCTTGTTCATGATATGCTTGCTAGTTTATAGTGTTCATATCATGTTCTTAGCATATAAAACTCTGTTCTTAATCATTAATACATTTAGATGATTAGGAATAGAGTTGTGTGAGGGATGGTGGTTTATTGCACAACATCCAAGTTTTTTACTCGTTCATCCATAGGGTGAGAGACCCGGGGGGACTTGGGTAGTTTCTCTATATGTGGGCATGGTGCTCGGGTATAGGGGAACCGGTGAATGCACTTCATAGTCCACGGTTGAGGTGATAGGCGGCAGGTGGTGACAGCCATATCCGTCTCTTGTAATCCCCCTCGATCGGCTATGGTGTAGGAGTCTAAATTGCCACCCATACTTGACTGGCAGACCAGTGCCCAGTGGTCTCCTGATCCATCGCAAACACAACTTTATCTCTAATTTATGTATTTGTATGACTAACTATATTCTAGGCATTAGCTGTATTAGGATCATTGCTCCTATAGGATATTCATTTATTCTTTATTCTTTTATTCATTATGCTGCCATCACCTTCCCCCCACTTAAGAGTCATTTATCTGTGTGTGTCCACTATCATGAAAACCGTTATTGTTTACCCCTACTGTAAACATTAGGCTATCTTTCATACAAAGTATAGTATTCATGATTATGGTTTCATACTTAAGTCTGCACTAGCCTTCCTTTGGAAAAATATAAATACGACACCTAGAAATACTCCGGGTTGAAATGCTACAATGGTATTTCTGTGCGCTTATGGATCCATATCCATAACTGCAATGAATTACCGTATCACCACCCTCTCTATTGTAGTTAGGAATATAGTGTTAGCACTAGTATTGAAAAATGCTGAAAGTGCGCTGTATAGCATCTCCAAGGCACTAGCCGCTAAGGCTATAGTCTTAATGTTATTGGGGATATACCTCTCTTGATAGAGGTAAGAATGGTCTTGGTATGCCATGGTGCCCATGCCAGACTATCCTGAAACTATCATTAGAGATGTATCGCTGGTAGCAATAGAGGGAATAACTGGTGAGGTATAACTTGGTAACATGGCCAAGCCTCAAACCTGGTGATATGATACTAAGTTATGCCAACAAGCATTTCTGGCGCCATTGCCGGGGATAGATTCTACATCTATTCTCTGTGATGACCTTAAGAAATGCCAACAGACTACATTAATTTCTTTGGTGAAGACTCAATTAGGATGGGACAATGGCTCAAGGCCATGTAAAGGAGTAAGCTACCAAAGACAGGGCCATAGAGGCTCGAGTGAAGATTGTCGCCAAATCCTACCCAAACACTATCCAAAGATAAAATCATCCATAGATATCTCTGTGTAGGCAAGAGTTGTGTGCCAGGTCTAAGTTGTAATTGTGGGGGTCATACTTAGTTGTATTTAGGTACTTGGTCTTATACTTTCAATCAATACTGAATAGTTGAGGGACTACTATTTGTGGTGTATCATATGTTAACTCGAATTAGTGAGTTTATGGCCAAATTACTTAGCCTAGGAGGCTTGTGAGATAATTTTTAGGGCCCATTTGTAGCTCTTGGAAATTCTTTTGTAAATACAAGCCCCCAGGGGAATAATAAAAACCTCCATTCCCACCTCGCCTATAAAAGTTAGAAAGATGGAAGATGAAGGAGGCTCTAGCCTCTCACTCATTTGACTTTCTATCATTCTCTCCACTCCCACATCTCATGTTTGGTTGCCACTCCTAGAAATGGGCTGGAAAATTCTCTTTAGCATAGGTAGACTTCACTATTAGATAGGACTCATCCTCATTTCTCCATCATTCATGTTATTCACGTTGATTGGGTACTTTAGATTTGTCTTTTTGATTGGAGTATCAAATCCATAGTAAGTCTTGGTGGGTAATCATGACATGTTTATGAGTACATCTAGTTCTTGATGGCCATCTAGTAACCCTTTTGGAATCCTTTTATTAAGTCATTGCTAATCTAGTAACACAATCTATCACAATGGTTTAAGACATGACAAGTTATATGCGTCCAAATTAGACAAAGTGAAGGTCGTGCAATCTATTCTTGAGATATACAAATATGAATGTACAAGAATTCATTACAACTAACAATATACCACTAGAATTTTTTGCATTGTTAAAATAAGGTAAAAGAGACAGAATATGAAGATAAGGACCTCGGAAGAACTTATCCTAGGGTAGTGCTAGATATGTGATAACATCTGAGAATGTCTACAAGTGAAAATATCAAGCAATATTGTTCTAACTACTTTGAACATGGTACCCTGCATAAATTAATAACACAAACAATGTAAATTACTAGAAACATGAAGACCCAAAGGTAACAGACATAGAGACATAAGAATAGCTTGGCGGCCACAGCAGACTTCATCCGCATCCATGAACCGAGTACATGCAACGCCACCTCCATTGTCAATGTGTGTCTTGAGCAGTCGCCGCCATCACAAATGTATGTCTTGAGCAGGGGAGGTCACACATTAAGCTTTAGAGCTTCACCACTCCATTTTGCGCCTATTTAGAGCTTCACACATTAGTCTAAAGTGTTTAAAATTAATGTGCTTGAATGCAAATGATACATGTTTGAGTCCACTGATTATTAATCTTTGCATGATTCAATTCTACAACTTTTTCTTTTTTAGAAGTTATAAAGTTACAATTACAATGATTGCACATATCATTTTACAAATAGATTTATCACTACATTTTCTCATTGTAACTTCTCAATATAATTTTTAGATGGTTTAATATATATTTTTTCACAACAACTTTTCTATATAAATTTTGTAACCTAACTTTTGTTCATTATCGAGAGAACAAAATTTATTATAACAACTTCTAAAAAGTACATGTAGACCATAAATGGGTTTTGATGATTAAACAACAATATGATTAAGGATCCAATAAATTTCATGAGGTTGCATGCGTTTTTCTCCTAGGTTTGTGATTGAGCTCATAATTATCAAACAAATGATATGAATAAGGAAGAGAGTCCAAGGTTTATTGATAAAACACATAAATGACAAGCATATGATGAATATAGCAAAAGAGACATGGTTTGATGGAATTCAATCATTTAAAATATGAAGCTCCTCATTGTAAGTAAAAAGAACCCTTGTCCCATTTAGTATGGATTTTGGTGTTTGATAATCAACATAACCATTTGGACTAACATAATTTGCTACTAGTGTTTTTGGATATACTTTGAAGGGTGCAAAATTGGACTTAGGAAACCATGTGATTCGAATGATCAACACCTCAAGCAAGACACTAGAAGCCATGTTGAAGATCTACAAGACATGCTAGAAGTCTAATTAAGACACCAAAAAGTAGAAGCTCAATGTTAAGACAAACAAAATTGAAACCACTGAAGTCAAGACAAAGAGATGGATGAATTGAAATTATCTCATGATTTTGGATCTACTCAAATTGACATGACACTAGTTTCAAGCTATAGAGATTTTCACTAGCTTTCCAAAAAGTCTAAGATTTTTAAATCAAAGTTTGAAGCTAAAAGTTATTTCTAAAATACAAAAGTGTTGTGCTAAAAATTGAGCAAAGGACAGTCTAATGCTATTTGTCCAATGCTCCCTGAACTAAAGTGAATAGGGCACCATTTTGTCTGATGCAAAACACCTATTTGTTTGATTCTCGTAGTTGGGGCCATTTACCCCTTCATTCGATAAGAAAGGTGTGCTATGGTTGAGGAATGTGTGTGGAGAATTAAGGCTCATCCATTTATGCTCTAGCCACCAAAGGTGCTTAGCAAAATATTAGATGATTTTGTATAGGTGCTTTGCAAAGTGTTTTGGCTAGTTAGATCACCACTTATACGCTAGATGAGGTTTGCATACATTTATCCCTTGGTGCTTGCACGCACCATTGTTGTACATCGGAGAGGCTTAGTGTTGCGAGATTACACCAACCGCATTTGTATTGTGGCCACCATCATGTACCAGAGGGAATGAGGCCTACGGTGGTTTGGCTAAAAGCTCAATAGTGAAGACAACGGGGAGCTGTTCGAGAGAGGCCATCTCAAAGACCCACTTGAGTGTGGTGTAGGCCTAGGGATATCCATGGAGTTACCTGACTGAGAGCTTGGTCCTTGCAAGGGCTCCAATAAGGATTTGGGGAAGCATGAGCTTCTCGATACCTCAATAAAATTGCTAAAATCATCAATGGGAGTTTGCATTTCTATTGCCCCTTTACCTTCCATATTTATAACATATGGCTTGGTTGTGTGCTTACTTTCCTAGCTTAGTTTGTAGGCTAGTTGACAGAATTGAAACCTAGTATAATGTCTTTTGCGGTATAGATAGCAACACACTAGCAAAACCTTAGTTGCATATCTAGATAGATCATGTTTTGACTAGATTAAAATTAGAGGCCTTAGTTAGAAGTAGTTTTGAGTTGCCAAATTCAACCTCCCACTTAGGCTTCATGATCCCTTCATTCATATTGTCCAAATGATGATACATGGTCGTTGAAGCGTGAAAGATCTCAATACCATTGAGAAGAAACTATTGGAGACAATCTAGTTCAAGCAAAAGGCAACACATTACTATATAGAAATGTCATCACAATTCTATTTAAGCATTGCCTAGATTCTTTCAATTTCACATTTCTATATGACCTTTGCATCCTAGTTTTTGATCATAAGCATACAATCTTATAAAAACTTTTTTGTACATAGTTTTCTAGCACAACTTTTTTACAGTAAATTTTATTAGTAACGTAACTTATACATATAAGTTTTAGATTCTTTCAATTTCACATTTCTATATGACCTTTGCATCCTAGTTTTTGATCATAAGCATACAATCTTATAAAAACTTTTGTACATAGTTTTCTAGCACAACTTTTTACAAGAAATTTTATTAGTAACGTAACTTATACATATAAGTTTTTGTTGTTCATCCTGTTTCGACAAATTTATATAGAACTTATCTAGCACATTATTTTTCACAATTTATTCCCAACAAACTTTTCAACAAAAAACATACCATTATGAAAAAATGAAAAAATAAGTAATGTAAAGAAAATAAAATAAAAAGAGGAGAGAGAGCACGGGGATCAACAGGGGCCACACTAGACCACATGTCCTTCAGTAGCAACATCGTTGGCTCACATGGGGTGTCGAAGAGTGTTCACTTCGAGGAATGACCAGATATTGGAATTAGAGCATCTCCACTAGATTGAGGAAAAACAATAGCTAGGTAACACCACCACCCATTGGAAGCACATTAATGAACACTTCCGTTACAATGTAAAGATATCTACTAATAGATCAATTAGTTCACTTCAGCATTGATGGTCCATAATTCATGAGGCCTGCAACAAATGGGTAGGTTGTGTTGTCCAAATTGAACGCCAACAACCAAATGGAATGCCAAATAGGAACAAGTGAGTCCTTCCTACTTGCTAACTACATGTTCAATTTGATAGGTTAACTATGTTCAAATCTTTGCTTACTACTTGATCTAACTGATATGTTAACTATGTCCAAAAGCTATGCAAGCAGAGAAATAAAGACAAGCATAATCCATTTGCATTTTTGCACTATTGGGCATTGCTCCAGCACAATGAGAAGTGGAATAATAGGAATGAGGAAGCTCCTCTAGTTAAGAAGCAAAAATCAAGTAATTGATCCACTCATATGTTTCACCTTGATCAGGAAGCAAGAGACAGAGATGATGTCACACCCCAAAATTTCTAATTTTGGGTTGTGCTTAGAAAACACTAAACAACATAAGTGTATTTAATATTTGGATAAAATTTCTCAAGTTTAGTTTAACTCGACGCAAATTTAGTTTTTAGAAAATTTTAAATTTTTCTAAATTACTTTGATGGTCGTTTGAATGATGTCGTTAAACTTGTTGCTTGCCTCTGTCTATGAGTGAGTAAAATTTTCAAAGCACGTTTACTAAGTAGTTTATCTTTCTTTAGCATGCCTTTATCATTTTCTATGATCAAATTTCTTATCGCCCATCTTATAATTCTTTTATTAGAGCTTCCCAAAATCTTTTCCTTGTACTCCAAATCATTCCGTCCCCGAGAACTTTCTAGCTTTCTCTAGAATTCCTTCCTGCTCTTATGTGAGCATATCCTAATTTTTAGATGCTCCTAAATATCTTCTCATAAGCTCCAAATACTTTATTTGGGTTTGTCATGTCCCCAACTATATATCTCCGAGAATTTTTTCTAGAATTTTTGGAGACATTGGAATATTTTTCACGGCTTCATACTAATTCTAGACTTTTCTAGAATTATTTTTAATATATGAAGTCCTAACCCAAATCCATTTCAGCCTAAATACATTTGCTCATTCACCAATTGATCAAGGTCTGTACGATTTTCCCTATCTAATCCTTGTCCAATTTGTTTTTTTTTTCTTTTTCTTCTTTTGTTTTCTTGGGCCAATGTCCTGGACGGCCAACGTCTTTGACGTGATGTCAATCCATGAAGCCAATAACTAGGCCAAAAGTCTAACCACTGCTGTAGAATTCATCTCCATTGCTTTCACGGGTCTAGGCCAAAGTCCAATCCACAAGCAGTTCTGCAACCAGCACCCAATCAGCACTGTACTGCTTTCGCCCGGCCCCAAGGTTAGCTCTATCTTGATTATTTATTATCTCCAGCAGGACGGCAAGGGAACTTAACCCGCAATCAACCTCGATCTACATGCCGTCAATCCATCATCACGTTGCCATATCTGTCAAAAATCTATCCCAGCTGCTGCTCTCTGCGTTGTTTTTCTGGTAGAAAAACGCGCATCTTCCTGTTCCCTGCACATAAGCGTGCTGCTCTAAGCCCTAACTGATCGACAAGTGCTGACGCCGCGCGCCAAAATCTCTCCGCCGCCGGACTACCCTGGCGTTGCTGCGCCTTGCCGAGATCAGCGAAGGACCACGACCGCTTGTAGTTCACGTGTGGTGAACTACCATGCCCTCACAAAGACCAGCCGATCATCGCTGGATGCACGCCGCCCGCCGCTTCGTTCTTCATTACTGGCCTCCGCATGATCTCGCCGGAAATTTGCCAAGCTGCTGGGGGAGCCGCTGATATTGCTCCTTGCCATCGCCTCCTTGACACTGGACCTCGTCGTCATCATCACCCATGGAGTCCGGCCCGGCCGTCCGGCTGGGGTCGTTTCATCTACGTGGCTACATCTGATCAGGACTTCTAGTGCGTATGTACGAGCTCCCATCTTCATCTGTTCCATTCACTTAATTTACACCATCCACAATCTATTTCCTTGCCTAGGCCGCCCAGTCAATCTCTACCAACAATCTCGAATCCGAACGTGCCCAAGAACATCCATCTGTTGCCGAGAAGCACGCAGAGGCAGGCGGCTCTCAACCAGATGCAAATTGCTCCTGTGATATTTTAGCAGCAGTCCCAGGCCGAAGCCCTTCGTCGGTCGACCATGACCATTCACGTTCAGTAGAGGTACAAGACGAGGTAATTATGAAATTGCCATTGGTTCCTAATATGCCCACCGTTTATTTGTTCTAGCTTTGATTGGATCCGTCCTTGCTACGTTAGTTTTGTATTATCGTGGTCTACACAGTAGTGCTAATATTTTCCATGCCACATTAGTTTATATAGTTAAATATTAACTTTGAATTAAATATGCATGGAGCTCGCTTATCTAATTTAAAAATAATGTAGGCTTATCACATCGGCCCTTTGTAATTAAGCCTGCACCTAGCTAATTAGCAACTTGAATATGTTATATGTTTTAATTATAAATTTGTTTAGCTCAAACATGCATCACATATAAACCGAAATAGATGTTCTCATGTGCTCTTTTACCTTTACAAATTTAAAGTTTATCTTGCTTAATTAAATTTATAGTTTAACTCACTTAATTTATATGGTAATATTTATAAGTAATATCTAACTAGGTTAACTTGAATTCTGAAATAAAATATGGTTTCTTAGAGCTGAATTAATATCTTTTACATTATATTATTTATTAAAAATAAATACACCCCGTAGTCCTTTGTTTGCTTGATAATGTAAATCGCAATAGTCGCTTCCTTGTCAACGCTAGCACTGTTTGTGCTGTACCTTATGCTCTTGTGACTATAGCATCTAGTTCGCTTTTAGTGTGGTCTGTCTCATGTGGTGCACTGTTCTTAGTTGCTTCTGTTGTTGTTTGTATGTTTGTCTATGCGTGGTGATTGCTTCGAGTAGAACGAGGACCATTCGTGAACGTTGAAGATCAAAAGATCATGACCACAAGCGAAGTATGAGAAAGTTATGCAAGTGTATAAGGCAAGTATAGCTTGGAACCTCCTTGATTACCTATTCATAATATCCACCATATTTCATATGCATGTGTCTTTGATTTCCTATTAAGGATGATTTAGAGTTGATTATCTTACATCTTGATGACCATGGAATATTTGCATATGGGTAGTACTTGCTAGTGCTGGATATAAGTAACCTGTAACATCCCGTGTTTCGGAACGCCAAAAATTTGAACTTTTTAAAACTTTTTCCTGCAATGTGTGAATCATGTAGTTACTAGGTTAAACGCAGGTCAAAATGGGAGAGTTTACAAATGAATCGTTGCATACAAATAGAGTGCTTGTAGGAGAGTGCTTGTTCCTTGCATTGGTTTTCATGTTTAAGGTTGTCGGAGTTTGGAGTACACAAATCTGTAGCAAATTTCCAAGTCATAAGAAGGAAACCCCCCTATTCCTTTTTATTCAAAGCAAACCCCTCTCAACCTTCTTATCCATCTCCCTATAACTCTTCTCTCGAAATCGCTCTCAAGCTGTCTCTTGAAACCCCACTCGGTCCCCCTTTACTTTTTTCTCTCAAACTCATCCCTTGAGTTGCCTCTTAAATCTCTTCCTTGAATTCCTTCCATATCCTACTTAAACCCCTCTAATTAATACGGCAATGGGGAAACCATTTTTTTCCCTTATTTCCTTTTTAAGTAAATTCCAAATTTACTTAAATTCATAAATAAGAAAGTCTCCTGATTCTCTTTCGATGTCTACTCTAATTTCTAGAGGCACAATCTTTTTGTTTTTATCAAAACTCTCCCCAAATCCCTTTCGCAAAATGGGAAAGTCTCCCCCTCTCTTTTTGGGATCAAGGCCAACAAGCGACCCGGCCCGACCCTATCCCCTCCCCTCCTCCCGCGCGGGCCCGGTGGCCACCGGCACTGCCCGGCCCAATCGGCCCACTCTCCCTTCTCTCCACCGAGGCCTGCTCGGCTTCCTTCCCCCGCCAGCCAGCCCAATAACCCACTGCCCACCAAAGCCGCCCCCCACAGGATACCCTAGCGGTGGGCGCCTCCTGGGCGCCGCCGTCGCCGCTCGGCGGAGGAAGCCGCCCGCGTCCTCACCTGCCCTCGTCCGTGGATACCCGCCCGCGTGGCCCGAGTGCGGGGCGCCCGGCGCATCGCCCGTCCGTGCCCCTAACCCCTAGCCGCCCGCGCTCCTATATAAACCACGGCCGCCCGTCGCCTCCTCGTTTTCCTCCCCAGCCGCCGCCACCATCTTCTTCTTCCTCCCTGCTTTTCTTCGCGCGGCGCCAGGCCAACGGCCCGCGTCGAACACGCCTCGCCGTGCCACGCAGCGCGGCACCCTCCGTCGAGCCCGCCCGGTAGCCGTCGTGCCCACGTCTCCTCGGCGGCGAGCATCGTCGGGCCACGCCGAGCCACCACCACGTCAGCGCGCCCGCGACGCGAGCCGCCACCGCCTCGTCGTCCTTGGCGAACACCGCCTACCCGGCGCCACCACCGAGAACGTGACGGCTGGACACCACCCGCGACGGCGTCGCCTGGGACCTCGCCACGGCTCCGTTCCGCCCGTCGTGCGCGTTAAACAGCGCTGGCCACCTCCTCACCAAAAGCTGCGCCCGCCCGCGGCATTTCTCTACGGCACCAAGCACACCCCACAGCCGCCCGTCCTCGCCTCGTCATCGCGCGTACACCGTTCCACTTGCCTCGGCACCCACGGCGGGCGCGCGGCCCACGGCGCCGTCCACGACACGGAGCCAGCGGCTGCCGAGGAGCGCCGCCTCTCCCACCACGCCCAGCGGCAGCGCCGTGCGGGGGGCGACACCTCGCCAGCCCGGCGGCGGCGTCCTCGTCCCGTCCCGGGCGCCGCCTCTCTCTGCCGTTCCCGACCGCGTCACACGCCGCCTCCTCGCGGCGCCGCCCGGGCAGCGTGCCACCCAGCGAGGCGACTCTGCCGGGAAGCGCTGCACCTCGTAGCGACGATGTGCTGCGGCCGCCTCGCGTCACCTACGCCCCTCACTCCAAGCCCAAGTCGCCATGCTCCACCGCGCCCGGCCGCTCCCTGTTTCGCCTCGGCTGCCTCCGGCTCGACCCGGCCCAACAACGGCCACACAACCTCCTCCGGCTCACGACCAACTCCCCTGGCCGCTGCAGGCCACAAGCCACCAGCAGCTGGCCGTGGCTGGCTGGCAGGCTGGCTCTGGGGCCGGCTCTGGTGGGCTGCGGCCGCCCGGGGCAAGTCACGACCGGCCAGCGCCCTAGGCGCTGCTCCACTGCCTGCAACTCCACCTCGCCGGGGTCTCTCCCCCCACAACCGGTGAGCATCCATGCCCAAAACCCCACCTTTCTTCTTTTTCCTTTGAAGTTGCCGGCAAAGAATCGAGGCCCGGCCTTCGTGCCGCTTCTACACGTTGCGGGGAGGTCGCAGCCAGCATCCGGCCAATCCTAGCCGCGTTCTGCCTTCGCCCGGCCAGCCGTAGCCACTCCCGGCCACTGGCAGCCTGCCCCTGGCTGGCCGCAGCTAGCTGTTGGCCACCGGCAGCCGGCCAGAGCTGGCTGCAGGCTGGCCACGGCAGACCACAGCCCGGCCGGAGGTGGCCAAATGTGGCTACAAAGGCCCACGGCTGGCTGCTGCCCTCCGGCACTTCCGACACCGCTCATTTGCCCGGCCTTGCCCCTCTCCATCGACAAGGTCGAACCTTGAAACCCCCCCGACGCCCGTCCTCGACGCGTCGGCAACACTTCGCTTTTACTCATTCACCAATGTCGCATTATATCTATACATCTGCCTATCTATGCCTGTGCCGTGCCTTCGCGCCGGTCTATATCACTCGCGCTATGGAATTGTGCTACTCCGTGTATGGTTGCCGTCTTGCACTGGGTTGTGTGTTGGTGTATATGCTTATCCGCGGACCGAGCCTTCGAGCCGGTTGGGAGAGAGTGACGTGTGTTCGAACGTGCGATCGCGAGTTCGTCTCGCCGTGACCGTAACACCGAACACATCCCTTCTCTCGTGCTTTTAGTTGTCTTGTCATGCTACTATTGATGCGACCTGATTTGGCCCTAGGACATGGTCACCGGGGACTTAGCAATGCGGATATTACCCGTATATGATGAGCCCCTCATGACCTAGTCTAATGTGAGACGAAATAGGAAGCGACAGTTGTGATATGACGAGGGCCAACCTGTGTAGGTAAAGCTTATGGCCGCGAGTCATCTCGCCATGACCATTGGGCTCTACCTCTTTTCCGTCTCTTACTTTCTCTTACTCTTTTCCCAAACCAACTCGTATGCTTGTGCCATGTATACCATAGCATTCCTTCGGACCTAGCGGTGACAACCGCATTGCTATGGACCCTAGGAATAGCATTGTGCCGCCCTAGTAGCATGGAGGTCATGGCGCCCTACGAGTTGGTGCGGATTGTGGAACCGTGCGAGACGTTCGTCTCTTTTCTTCTGACCACCGTCCGTAGCCATGACGGGTAGGTCAAGAATAGTGCGGGACCAATTTTCTTTTGCTCTCTTTCGATTCTCGCTAATCTAGCAAGGTGTGGATCGAGTCCCTTGTTTCGGTCTCTTCGATCGGTGATCATTGCCATGTCATGTGGATCGGAGTGCCGTGGGACCAAGGGTCTCCTTTTTCGCTTACTTATTTTTGTTAGTGTTCTTTATTTGCCTCTTGTTCTATTCCTTTGATTTTCGTCGATCGCATTGGCGAGTGAATCAAAGGAGGAGGACCTCGTTTTCCCTCTTTGGTTATTTTGTGCTTAAACCCTAGTATGTTTGTACCTAGTGAGATCATAGCATTCCTTGGGCTCCCACTGTGACAACCGCACCGCTGAGACCCTAGAGAACGTCTTAGTGCATTTAGTGCACCTTGGTCAAGGTACCCTACAAGCGGATTAGGCACTTGTACTCTCTTGTGCATCGCTCCTCTTCGATGCCACCGCCTTTTTGTCGTGACATGTGCATTGGAAGGAGTAGACCACCGCTCCTTCTCTTTCGTTTACCTTCCGTTCCTCCCCGCTAGCCCGTCCCCCCCTGCGATCCGTCTTAGTCATGACGATTGGATCAAAGACCGGACTATCTCTTCTAGTTAGCGAAGCTATGGTCTGTGTCTTGTTCTCGGACCCATGCGAGTCGACCCGATCGGCCAGTTGGAAAACCATCCTCGTCGAGGATGTGGTGAGGCCGCGACATGGACATGCCCAACTAACTCTCCTATATTCCCTTGTGTGCTACTCTCTTCTCGGCTCCCGACGTTGTTGTGTCGTGCGGATCGAGAGGACACATAGCCCGCTCTTACATTGTTCATATTCCAATCTCTTTACTACCGTCGCTACCATGACGGGTAAGCCAAGGAGCACGGAACCAAGCCACAATTCCTCTATTTCGTGTTAATTGTTCTTACTCGAAATCCTATACGATAGTTGTGACTTGTGGGTTAAAGGCCGCAAGGGCCAAACCCTGCTGTTTCTATTTCCCTTTTCTCTCCTACTTGTGATCCTCCGGTCCCCGCCAATTTCCATGACGTCAGGATTGGGAGGTCACAACCGTGGTGTTTGGTTAAGTTAAGCTAGGATCAAGGCCTCTTCTTTTGAAGCCGTACAGGTCGACACGATTGACCTAGGAAGTACTGGCTATACCATGGTCGTGATCTGAGCTTATGCTTAACAAACAACCACTTCTGTTTGTTTGGAGCCCGAGGATCAGACACTCTCCACGAGGGCTAAGTCTCTTTAGTGTTTATTCGGAGTTATCTGGTTCCTTATGTATCTTGTTGCCTTTTTAGGGAGTACTGGATTTCGGTTAGGGATTGATTGCTCTTTTGCCTTGTTTGTCGCTATATCGGGGTAGTTGCATCGCGGCGACAATGGATAGACCAGAGATTCACTGGGAGGAGGCGCGAAGAACAACCAGATGTGGATGACCATGGTTTGATATAAACAGGTGCCACGTCCCACCCAACCTCGTAGAATCCTATTAGGCATGCAATGGTAGCTGCTAGTGCTTTCCTTTATACAAATGAACTGTGATAGGATGCATGGTAGATTGCTTGATAAGCCAATACCTTGACGCAACCTTTCCCCTGCACACCTGCTGCTAGGATAGACGCTCGCCTATTTCATGATATATACTTGCTACACACTTACACTTTACTCATACATGCTTGTGTGTGGCTAAGGCACGTGGTGCCGTAAACTGGATAAGTGGGTTAACATGGGAGAGATCTTGGCGTGTGTCTTGGGTGTGTGGAAAGGGTTGTGTCGACTGGACAGGATCTACGACGAGTCAGGGGACAAGTCTTGCCGGGAGAGTGTGATCTGGGCACTCCCTATGTGAGAGAGTACCTGTGGCGGGTACATGTGATGTGAGTAGATTCCAGGGAGGAGTGTCTTCGTGGGACAAATCCCTGGAATGGACGTGCCGTTGAGGCATGGGGCGTCGAGCCCCTTGTGAAGATATCCTGTCCAGTCCCGCTAAGGACTGATTGGGCGAGGGTGCGGTTCATGGGACCTTTTCGTACACACCACTCGTTCCTGATGGGCGGGAAACGACTTGACGGCTAGCTGGCCCCCTGCCATTACTACTAGGTTGGTAGGTGATAGTGTAGGGAGGCACGGGGTGCCGAGACCCACACCCTCCCGAGGCAGTGGAACCCCTCGGGGATCCGGTTCCACGTCTCACGCCTCTCGGCGTGCGGTGGATCTCCGGGGTGCCCCAGAGCTGAGTGGTAGGGTGGCACCGGGCCTAACGGCAGCTTGGTATCAGCCTAGACGAGGCATCGTCGATGATGGTGATCTTGTGGTTCCAGGTGTACAAGCTCTGCAGAGTTACTAAATCTATACGTATAGCCGTGTCCCCGGTATGGACATTCCCATGAGTTACCACATGTTCGTTATAGTGAGAGGTGTCCTTTTCTTCTCTCCCCCTGGGTGATGTTGGATTCCGGCTTAGGCCGTTGAGGCAAGGAGGAGCGGGAGTCTTCCTTGCCGACAAGAGAGTGAGAGTGTGGTGAGATGTGTGGACATGGATGTGGTTATGGATGGGATGATGGACGTGTGGTTGAGATGGGTTAAAACTTGATGAACAATATTATATTATATTTATTTTATGAATTTGCATAGGAAAACTATAGCCAAATATAGGCTTTTTCCTCTACCCTTGCATTCCACTTACCACATAGCAAAGCAAAGCATAGGGTGGGAGCTAGTGGCCAGTACAAATCGTACTGATAGAGTTGAGCAGGTTTGGTACCCGAGGAGGACTACGATGATAATGGAGCTGGAAGAATTTGGTGGTCTCGTTCCTACACTCAAGTTTGGTTAAGGAGATTAAATCTACGCCCGCTGATACTCTACCCCGACTCTGATGATCGTTTGTGAAGGAGGGGCCTTCACCCACGGTGGCGTTATGCCTACTCCGATGTTGACTTGTAAGCATATATCGCTAGGATACGTTGTACTTAGGTGTGTCTCCAAGTGTTGTAAAACCTTATAACTTGTATCTTTTTGCGATGTATGAACTGTGGTATCAACTGTAAATGATGTACTCTGTGGATTTCCCTTCGAGAAAATCGCAGGTCGTTTCATAACCATGATCTTGTAACATGAATAATAGAATATGCAACAACATTAAAAGATGATCTTATTACTGTTTATAGAGATCTGGAGCTTGCTATTTTGTTGCTCTAGCTTCTCTCCGTAAGGACTTATCTGTATGTGATCACCGGGAGTTCTGATATAGGCGTGAGGGCTATATGGCTCTGGCTTTAGCTCAGTATGAGGACCTTTTCTAGCTTGTTAGCGGTTACCTTAATTGGCGTAAGAATGGCTTTACGAGCTGAGTATAGTGCGGCTTCTGTCCACATGTGTGTAGGCTGCGGGTCATTGCGCCATCTGAAAGGAGGGCTCTATATTCCCTTGCCGAGTGAATCTAATGGCTCTAACTTGTTAGACGAACCTTTGAAAGGCTTCATAGTGAACCCTGCCGGCCTTCCTTGGTAGTGGGCTAAGAGGTTGGCCGCCTCGGGCGAAAGGGTAAATCACGACTCACAGTGAAAGTATACACCTCTGCGCAGAGTTTATTAAACTGGTATACTAGCCGTGCCCACGGACACGAGGCGGCCTTAGGGATTCTTACGGAATAGTTGATCACTGACGTATGATGTTTAATTATATTGTTTAATCATGTTGTTATGTATTATTCTTTATTCTTGTTCACATGATCATGTGGTTACGGGAATCGCTACTACCTTGTTGCTAACAATGCCATAAATATTAATCATTTAAAAGCTAAATGCAGTAAACCAGTATCAGCCTTTTGAGCCTCATGAACCCCATGTTATATTTGTTGAGTACGATATGTACTTACGGCTTGCCTTTACTTTTCAATTCTTTGGAAAATCCCGGATGGGTACCAGATGGTGGAGTTAGTGAGTTACTAGGCATATGTACCCCCAGTCAACCGTCCCTGTGAAGATAGAGCTTGAAGAAAAGATACCGTTCCGCGTTACTCTGATGTAAGTGTTAAATATAAGTAAGTTTCGCTATATATAACACTTTTTTTTTGATACTCTCTACTTCTGTTGCTATATGTGGACTTCACAGGGCACACATATGGAGAGCCTGGTTTTGTTTATTAAAACTGGGTGTTACAGATGAGAAAGGAGAAAGGTGGTGAGTACATGGAGGCAATCCCGAAGATGATGGCAAAAAAGAAGGAAATGAAGTCTAAAAAGAATGTAGAGAAACAAAGAGGAAAAGGTCAATCTCAAGGAGAGTTTGAGACTCATGGCCGATGAGGTGAAGACCACGAAGAAAGAGCATGAGCTTAAGGTCATGCTCATGGACACTGTCACGCGCCTAACCCGGATAGGGAGAGGCCCGGGAGGGGGGCGTCCACGCCCTTGGTGGCCCTATGGCCTGCCGTGAGGGAAGGGAGAGGGCGCCACACCCTAGGTGGGGTGGGCTGGCAGCAGAAGAACCACTGCCCACACACGCCATGCCCATGCCACACGTTCTCACGAGCTTTCTTATTGGTATTTTGTCAATTTAGGTATAATTACTACTCCGTCCCTAAATTAATTGTCATCTTCGATTTTTGTGCCACAAGTTTGACTCAATTTATAAAAAAAATATGTGCAATATTTATATCTCTGAATAAATTTGTTAAAAAACTAGACCCAAAGATCTTTCCAATGATACTAATTATGATACTAATCGATAATATTTATTATTTATAAAAATTGCCGGCAATCATTTCTCAGAAAAGAAAGCGGCCGAGCTTATTTTGGGACGGAGGGAGTAGTTATCGATGGAAGTTAGTAGATTGGTTTGAGAAAGAAAGAGTTTGTGTTCCATAAAGATTCTTCCACCTAGTTTGTAGGACAAGTCCTATCCGGACTATAAATATTGGAAGCATGTAACATGATCAATCAAGAAAGAATTGGACAAAAGCTCTCTACGTCTCCTTTCTCTTTCTAGCCATGCCGCCATCCTCTCCTCTCCTGCATGCGCCCCTTCCCCTGCCCTAGCACACGCCCTCGCTGCTCCAACCCCGTCGCCGCTAGCTCCCCCACACCACCCAAGCCCTAGCGCCGCCGCCCCGCCGCCCCGCCCCTCACCGTCACCGTAGCCCATCCACCCTACCCATTGTGTTGTTACAGACACGAACTACCTTGATGACATATAGAAGGCATATGTGCATGCAATGTGTGCTCAAATATTAGCATCACTTGTTGGAGAAGGTTGGAGTGGGAGTAGGGGTATGTGATGTTTGTGTTGTTGAATTGTGCATGTCTATGCCGTTGAACTAGGTATACTTGATGTGATCGAATGCTCAAACCTAAATTTTGTTTGAATTTTAACCAAATTCTAAATTATGGATTTGAAAATGTCAATATAATCATATAAAATTTTGGATTTTTTGGCATCAGAATAATATTTGGACTATAGGATATTATATGTAAAAGAGAGGAGAAATGAGGAAAAGGTAATATAGGAGATGCATTTTTTGTCAATCTGTTGAAGCAATCCTGTTTTCTCAATCTCTAATCAGATATAAGGGATTATCATTTCATAACTATTGAAACCCAACATTTGTTCATAACTATTATTGACGGTGAATTGTCTGCATTTTCCGTGGAGTTATCCGTAAAGTGCATAATGGAGGATTAAAGTGTATAAAAGCCACGAAAACTTAACCGTGACGGAAAAATATCGGCATTGGGATCGGGAAGGATCCGAAGACACCGAAGAAAGCGGAGACCGAGCCACGGAGAGGTGGGACCGGCCCGGCCCCACCACTTGTGCCGCCCGGCCCCCTGCTGTGGGCCCCACCTGTCATCTTCTGTATGTCTCTCCACCACATTTGAGGATGTATCTTTGCCCCACGTTAAGTCGGTTTGATCCTACGGTTGATGTTCATTCCATCGGACTATAAATATGGGCCTGTACCCCCTAGAGGAGAGCCAGATCAATGGAGAGCTAAAGAGCCAGAAACCCTAATTCATATCTAGTAGATCTAGGCTAGCAATCAAGAGAGGCTAGTTCAATCTAGAACTAGTTCTTGTTTAGATATTAGAGAGAGACAGTTGGAGAGTAAAGTTCTGGAGGAGTTTCGGCATGTCGGTGCTTCTTCGTCACTGTATTCTTCAAGATCAATCTCCCTCGCCCGGAGTTTGCATCTTGAGATCATTTGGTAGTTAACTTCAGGTTAAAGTAAGTGTTTTGTTCATATTATTCTTCTAGTTTGCAACTCTTATTGAGTAATTTGATCTTGATAGCTTCTTGATTGAAGTAGTATTCGTAGCGTAGACATGGGGTTTGGGCTATGTTTACTTGTGAATGTCTCCCCGAATTTACGGATAGTGGTAGCTCGCGAAGGTGACTTATAGTTTCGTTGAATCCTCTGTAGTCCACTTCCCGTTAATAGGTTTGGCAAGCAAAAGGTGCTTGATAAGAGAGAACTCTGATTTCTATTCTTATCTTATTAAGTTATCGCTCATGATCATATGATATAAAACAACCGCTTACAAAGACCCCGAATTATATAGTCCACATTGTTCTTCTTATTCTCGCTATTTTCTAGCTTCATTGTGTATTGGGTTAAGTTTATAGACTTAGTTATCGTCACCTACTTTTTTCTTTGGGTTCGATATTTAAAACGGGTTTATCTTGGTGAAGTGCTACAACGGTATTGTATAAATGCGCTTTTAGGATAATCTTATTTTCTTGTGTGTATTTAATTAATACCAACAACTATTAACGGACAAACTTTTCATAACAATTTTCCCATCTAATTTTTCTAGGACAACTTTCATATGATAAGTTTTACCAATAATGTAACTTATACACATAAATTTTTATTGCACAACTTATTTCAAAAGCATGACTTCGGTCATAAGGTCGCGGTAATTAAATCAAGGGATGACTAGTTTAGAATTGGATTTATTTGGACACACATGAAATTCTAAAGGACGATTGTGATTTT
The DNA here is from genome assembly GCA_015844335.1 of Chrysopogon serrulatus. Taxonomy (NCBI): domain Eukaryota; kingdom Viridiplantae; phylum Streptophyta; class Magnoliopsida; order Poales; family Poaceae; genus Chrysopogon; species Chrysopogon serrulatus. Next base: position 92,187 of record JADLZL010006066.1, on the reverse strand, counting down.
TCTCTTCAAATTCTAAAACTAGACATCTTGCACTCTGAATTCTTGACATGTTTTATATTTTAGCTTTGGTTTGAAGTGATTTTTAATTTTATTTGAAATTTTGGAAAATATTTGATGCTATGTGCTTTAAAAATTTCAAAAATGTTAGAGATAGATTTAGATATGCCAAATCCAAATAAAAATAGTAGTTAGATCTAACAAAAAATTTGTAGACATTTCAAAATTGGATTTAGCTCTAGAAAAATAAAAAAGTATCCAAAAATATGAAAAATTGCTAAAACATTCTAATCGATGTATAAATAGATTTAAACATGTAGCAATAAAAATATAAATAATCAACCAACACAAAAGCATAGCATGAATGAATCACAAGAAATGTATAGCATGAATGCATTCAACATTAATGTATGTTGCATTCATGTTAGTTGTATATAATATATGTCTTGCGCAAAGTTTTTTAAAATATGCTTATGCACTTATTAGAATTGGATTTTTCTAGATTTTTTAAATATTTTACTATTTTTCTAGTGTTAAATCATTTTTAACGCATCTAGAGATAATTTCATGAGCTCTAAATATTTTATTTGCTATCAAATCCATCTTGAATATTTTTTAGAATTTTAAAAAGTGTATAGATATCTTTTGTGATTTAAAACTTTACCAATTATTTATTGATTTTTAACTAAGAAAACCACCTCTAAAACTACTCTAAACTAGGGAAGAACCTTTTGAAAGCTTAGAGCATCTCCAACAACTCCTTATCTCAACTTGCTATCCTACCAAATTTGCTAAAAGCATAAAAATCCCTCTCCAACAACTCCTTATCTCAACTTGCTAAATTTACCTAGTTGCTATTCGAGGCCGGAGTGCGGAGATTTACTGCGCAGCGGGCTTGGTATCGCTTGAAATTGCCGCCCATTTGCTCGCGACCGCGGCTTAGCGGCAGCCCAGCTGCCGCGCTTCGCCCTCGTCGCTGCCCGCCAGCGGCGGCGCGAGCAGCGGCCCGCGCTTCGCCCTCGCTGCCGCGGCAGGGCAGCGTACGGCAGCCCACGCTTCGCAGCTGCGGCTCGCGGCAGCGATGGGCAGCTGCGCCCCGCGCTTCGCCCTCGCCCGCTGCCCGCGGCAGCGTGGGACGGCGGCCCGCATGGCTTCGCCCGCGCCCAGCGCCCGCGATGGAGCGGCGAGCAGCGCCCAGCGGCTTCGCCGCGCGACCTGCTGCCCAGCGGCGAGCGGCAGACGGCGGCGGGACGGGACGGCGGGCAGCGGCGAGGGCACGAGGCTTAGCCCCTCTCCGCACGACGCCGTCCCCGAGCACCATGCCCCTCCCGCCCCTCGGATAGCCACCGCCGCCCGTCACCGTGCGAGGCGTCGCGAGCCCCGTGCTTCGTATACGAAACATAGAAGAAGAAGGTCTATTGCGCAATATTATTTCACTTTCCAGACTTTTCTGAAAAAGTGCCAGACACAGAGCGTAATGGATATGCCCTTGGTTGATTTAAGAAAAATTCAAGGACTAATCTGCAAAGTGGTTTTACCAAGTTGAAATAGCAAATTGTTGAAGAGAAATATTTTTTTGACTTGTCAAATAAAAACAACTTGCTAAAACTTAAGATTTAGCAAGTGATTTTTACCAAATTGTTGGAGATGCTCTTAGGATAAGATATCTGGTTTTAGAGTTTATAGGAAAATATAATATTAGTTTTTTAAATCAAATATGACATTAGTAAAACGTACTAGCGTCTTGTTTGTTCTCTCTTGGGCCCAAAATCTATTCTTCGAGAATGGCCTAGGATCCATCACAAAAGCACAGGCCTCTCCTCACATTTCTCGAGCCGCCTCGCCGTCGCCGGCCGGCAGCCGCCGCAACCTTCTTTCTACGATGCCTAGGAAGCCCAAGCGGAAGGCTCCGGCTTCACCGGTGAGGCACGACCCTTCGCCAGAGCTCTACCCTTCCCACGCCTCCCCCTCCCCGGCACAATGCCTGGCAGTTCGCGACGCCCTCCTTGCGTTCCACGGGTTCCCCGAGGAGTTCGCGCCCTTCCGCCTCCTCCGCCTCGGTGGCCGCTCGCCTAGCCGTGACCATCGGCCTCAGCCTTTGTCTCCCACAGTGCTTGACGGCCTCGTCATCACCCTCCTCTCTCAGAACACCACCGACGCCATCTCGCGCCGCGCCTTCGCCTCCCTGAAGGCCGCTTTCCCCTCCTGGGACCAGGTGAGCTACTAGCATCATTGAGTCAATGTCGGCGCACCACTGCCTTCCAGAAGCTTCTACAAACTCCGGGGGTCTAAACTCACTCCCTTCCTTCTCTTCCTGTTTGTTTCGTTCCGGAGGTGGTGGATGGGGAGGGGAAGAGGCTGGAGGACGCCATCCGGTGCGGCGGCCTGGCGGCGACGAAGGCGGCCAGGATACGGGCCATGCTGAGGGACGTGAGGGAGCGGAGGGGCAAGATTTGCCTCGAGTACCTGCGGGAGCTGTCGGTGGATGGGGTGAAGAAGGAGCTCTCGCGGTTCAAAGGGATTGGACCAAAGACCGTGAGTTCGATCTCCCCCTTGTCCTCTTTCAGTGATGAAGTGATTTTATGTTCAGGTTGTTGGAGTTCTGCAATGGTCGATGCATGCCATGGATCGACCACGGTGTAGTAAAGGCATTGGTTATGATTTGTCAGAAAAGGAGGGCTGGTGGGTGGTTGTTCAGCCTTGAACTTTGAATGAACGATAGTTTGATTAGAGGCACCATATGGCGATTTAAGGGCAAGGCAGAGTTTTTGTTGAGCTTTTTTCTTTGCATTTACCTTAACTAGAATTATTATTGTTATTATGTATTTTTTTTTTAGGACTGCAAATGTGCATAGGAGTTCTGATGCCATGTCTAACAAGTTCTCATTTTTTGTAAATGGCTGAAATGTGTGCAAATGTGCTTAAAGGAAGAAGTAAGTCTTTCATTAAAAAAAAAAAGAATAAGCCGTGCTCCTTGATGGAAGCGGCTTATGTTTAGACTTTTTTTTTTACCAAAGGGTTTATGTTTAGACTGGTTTCACTCAAATATTGATGTGGCTGGTGGTGGTCACCGACAACTAATTTCCTCTCGCAATGAATGCCCAACAGAAACAGGTGACCAAAAGCTTGTTGCTGAGTGTGTAGCTTGTCCTAGGTTGTTAAGTTGGATTACATTTTTTTTTGAACTGATTATTCTTAACTAACGTTAACTACAACAACTGCTGGAGTTGTCAGTGTCATCCTTTGGAGGTATTGCTCCATCAGTCCATTGTTAACATGTGGTTGTTTTTGTTTGCACGACAATTGTTAGCTGGTGAGTCATGCGAGGCATGTGATAGTGATGAAAGGGAAAGGGAAATGCAGGACGTTCCTGTTAGGCTGCTTTTCTTTTCATCTTCTTTTTGGGTATATGCAGCTTGAGTTTCATGTTTCCAGTGAAAGCTGCAAATATGCATTGGCGTACCACCTCTTCTTGTTATTGAAATGCTTGCTGGCAAGAAATAGTAAGTATCTTGTTTCAAGATAAAGGGTCATTAATCTTATGCCTTGATGGAAACAAAACATGTTTTTATTGGTTGAGCACCTATTTGTCAGCTTGGTGGTTGCCACCAACAATCAATTTTGTCTTGTAATGAATGGCTAACAAAACAGGTGATGAGAGTTATTCGCTAGTGACGTGTAAGTTAATCTAGGTTTCTTGATGAGATACGATGTTTTTTCAATTTTCTGTTCTAATTATTTTAGTCACAACAGTGAATAGTCATTGGAGGTTGTCAGTGTCAGTGTATTAGAGTTTAGTGACTGATACTGAGGGAACTTGATATGTTTATTCAAAGCAATGAAAATGGTCTGTTCACAAACATGTGTCATCTACAATCTGGTTAGGTTGTTTAATTAGTTGTTTAACGCTTCATTTTTAGTTGGATGACATGTTGTCATTGTAGGCTGCTGGAGTAAGCAAGCACATATTTATGCCTTATTTAATATCTGAATCTTACAACAGGTGGCATGTGTGTTGATGTTCTATCTACAGAAGGATGATTTTCCAGTGGATACTCATGTACGCAAATATTCATTTGTCGTTGTGACATAGAATCTAGACACCAATGTGCATCATGTATTTGTAACAACAAATAATTTTTTTTTTTGGGCAAATAGGTACTCCGCATTACAAAGGCTATGGGTTGGGTTCCTGCAACAGCTAGCAGGGAGAAGGCCTACATTCATCTAAATAATAAGATTCCTGATTATCTGAAGTTTGATTTGAATTGTCTTTTTGTAACTCATGGAAAGCTTTGTCAGTCATGTACCAAAAAGGTGGGAAGTGGTAAAAGTAAGAGTTCCAGTGCTGTCTGTCCTCTAGCAACTTACTGTTGTATTGGAGAAAAGCTTCAGCAACAGTGAAGGTTTGTGACTAACAAGCTTACTCCATTGATGAAATATTTTGAAAAATTTATATCTCAAGTCAAATATTGATGGGGTTACTGTGAGCTGGTTTTCATGGTCCATTCACTTATATACTCTGCTCAATGAGTTGGCTTTTCTTCCAAAACTGAGCACGCCGTGTGGTTGTTCAACATGGACATTTTTTAAGTGATGCACTACTGAACTTTTGGAGGTAGACTAATATAGGCATGAGCTTTGGTATGGAATAGGTTAACTCAATACAGCTTTTTGAAAGGGATAACTCAATACTAGCTTATTGTTCAGTAATTGTAGTGCCAAATTATGCATTCTAAAAGGATTTGATGAAAAGGAATGGAGCTTTTTACAATGTGGATTTTATCTGTTGCCTAATATACTTTATATGAGCTTTTTTAGTCATGTGGTTTGACTTTGTTATCAGTGTTTGGGAAGTATAGCCAATTTTTTTTTTTGTCTGTTGTAGACATTGTAGAAGGAAAATTATATATTCTTTGCTTTAGCTGTTTGTTTATCCTGAAAATTGTCATTCATGGCAAATGCATCCATGACAATTTGGAAGTTCATACTTAATGACAATTGGAAAGTTCATACTTAATTGTTGTGACAATGTAGTGAACCAGTCCTGACACGTTCTGTTGCTGTTTAGGCACCATTAATGGCTATTGTTTTGGAAAGAGGTTCATGAACCTCCCACAGCACTACTGATACAGTAATTTATGTGACATGATGCTTTTATATGCAGTTATTCAGTTTAAGGAGAAGCAGAATACATGGTTTCACCCTAGTGTTTCTGGTTTTGTGGTTGGGCACACCACCACCGGTGGATTGTTACACCAACTAAACAAGTTCCAGAAGTTTGAGATTAATGACTGACTGAAAGATATCACACTGATTACAGATTGGAGAAAAACAACGAAGAGTGCCAACTAACCAATTTGTATGCACATGGTCCCCCTCAACTTTCTAATGCACGCGATCTCTCGTGCCCCAATCAGATGGCTTGTGATCTCCAGAGCAGGCAGTAGCTGAGAGCGTTCAAAAGGCTCTGCTGTGTTTGATTCGGCAAATGCTCTATCACAATCGGTGCAAACTTGGCTGTGCTACCGCCCCACTTGATTGAAAAGGACGTCTGCACTTGAGTTCGACTGTGTAAACCTGGGAGCTTTGAATGGAGAAGATGTGGATCCATGATGCACATTTGTTGCATAGCTTTGGATTGAAGCAGAGCGGTGTACTATTCCATGCTGCCATGTGATCTGAGTGGCCAGCGGCTTGCTTCTTGCTCACATGAAGTTTAACTACCGGCACTATTGGTCGCAGCTGCAATTTTGGTTGGGTTAGTGAAATGTACTCTCACAGGTTAAACCTGGGAGCCTTCTGTTACTGGGAACATCTGTTGTGAAAGTCACTCTTTGACCTTTCTCTGAGAAGTAACCATTGCTTTGTATCTTGGGGTGCATCTTTATTTTAGACACTCAAGAACCATGATCAACTGCTATCATCTTTGCTTCGAGTGTTGAACATAGCATCAACAGAAGAAAGTGCTGTTAGATCACATGTGAGATGATATTTTTATAGTACTAGCAATTCTGATTCTTCAGAATGTCTGAAGAATAAAAGTAAATGACACAACTAACAAGGTGCTTTACTCTGTCTTTTCTTTTAATTTTCTTTTGGAGGGGTCTTTTCTTTTTGTTTGCTCCTGTCTGTTTCCCAAGAATCGTGAAATGCAATGCAACCGGGCAAGTGCAGACAACGGCAACTGATAAACAAAGAGCTGCAACTGCAAGCCCCTGATTGCTTACAGAATTACACTCCACGTAAACAAAAAGATCATACGGTAGTGTGCGATCGCAGCTTTGGTGGGGATTGTCGCTGCCTGTGGGGCCCACTTGCTAAATCCAAGTACTCCGGGGCCCACTTTCACCATCCACCACCAGCCATCTTGGCCCCGCAGGCCGCGGACCAGAGAGCGAAGGCAAAACAGCAGCAGCTGCTACGAAGTTGTCCGATTGCTCTACAGACTGACAAAAGGCCCCACAAAACAGTGGCCAACTGCCATTCACGTGCATGGCGGCAGCAAGGGGTCCTACGGCCAACGCCACATCCTACGGCTACGGTTTAACCTCGGAGCCCCGCTCAGCGGATCCGGGCCGTCCCTCGTCCAGCCCGGCGGCGGAGCTCACTAGTACGAGGCCCCAGCCCGGCGGTGCCTGCCACCAACGCCCGCCCACTGCGCCGCGGGCCCCGCCACGCGGTACACCTAATATGCCACCTCCCCCACCGCACCTCCCACCCCCGGCCCTCTTCAATCTCGCCGGCCACCTCACCTCGCGTGGCCTCCCCTCCCGACTTCGGTCTCAACGACTAGTTGAGCGCTCGCGGTCGCGGTCGCGGTCACGGTCGCCACCGCGGCTCCGTTCGAGCGAGGGGAGGAGGTTCATGAGGCTGCTGTAGGCTCCGTTGCAGCCGCCGCGGGCGGGAGTCCGTGATTGTGGACGCCCCACCGCGGCGAGATCCGCGAGCGCGTTGGTTGCTGTGCCGTGAGTTTCGGTTTCGGTGCTGGGTCGCTTCGGCCTGCTGAGAAGTACGAGGAGGGGCGGCCATGGCGGGGTCGAGGTTCGGGTCGTTCAAGTCGGAGAAGGGCGACTCCGCCTCCGCGGCGGCGGGGGCGGGCGGAGCGGCGCAGAGGAGGGACCCGTACGAGGTGCTCGGGGTGGGCCGCAACGCCACCGACCAGGAGATCAAGAGCGCGTTCCGACGCATGGCCCTCAAGTAAGGCCGCCACGTCTCCGCTCAGATTCAACCTCTTCCGCACCTGTTCTGCTTTTTGTTGCTGTTGTTTTCCTCGCCTCGTGTGGATTTTGGTCGAAATACCGTTCAAATTTTGTGCCAAACCAGGCACAGTTTTGGCGAATTCTGTCGCATATGGTGTGTGTGCACTTTTGAGCGAGGTTTCCAGTTTTGTTTGAGCACTTTTGGTTTCCGCTTCCTCGGTCGCGACTTGCGAGCCGTTTTTGGCTGAACATCAATTGGGCTGCAGAGCAGTAGCTGGTTTAGGATTGTTCTCATTTTGGTGTTTCCTTCTGGTGAATTGCGGCAGGTACCATCCGGACAAGAATGGCGATGATCCTGTTGCATCAGACAGGTTCCAGGAAGTCACGTTCTCCTACAACATCCTGTCAGATCCCGATAAGAGGCGGCAGTACGATACATCAGGATTTGATGTAATTCACACGGATATTGGTGTATTATAGTCCTTATTACTTTAGTATTTTATATGACACTTCTGCATTTTCTTCAGGCAATCGAACCTGATAGTCAGGAATTGGAGCTGGACCTATCGAGTCTCAATACTGTAAACACGGTGTTTGCAGCTCTTTTTAGGTAAAGCTTGTAAATGATGCAATATTTCTTCAATTCTCTGCTAGTGTGTATTGTACTGTTGTGTGACACTTTGTCTGCGTGCACAATGCATGCAGTAAGCTTGGCGTGCCAATTAAAACAACTGTTTCAGCAACAATTTTGGAGGAGGCATTGAATGGATCGGTTATGGTTTCTCAACTCCAGCTAGGAAACTCAGTGCAGAGAAAGGTTGGCAGCCAGCTGTCCGCATTGTTCCTTTTTCCTTTTTAATAAGTAAATGCTTAATTGTCACATGTGGCCAGGTGGAAAAGCAATCGGCCCATTTCTATTCTGTGGACATAACTGAAAAACAAGCTAAAATGGGGCTAGTTTGTCGTGTTCACTCAAATGATAAGAGTAAATTCAAGGTTTGTAACCTTTTTTCCCACATTTATCTGCACTATTTAAGTACATTTCATGCGGTCCTCGTGTTCTAGTATTCTCTCTGTACCTTTTCTAGTATTTATCTTTATTAATTTTGTACCTTGTATTTTTGTTGTCCTCTGTTTGGTTAAATCTGAATGTTTCACATTTGTAAATTGTGATACTAATGGACTAGCTTCCAGTCCCACACAGATTCCCAGATGCATACTACATTTGGATGTTTTATGTCTAAAATGGAGTTGTATATGTATCATCTAATAGACGAATAGTAGGTCAAACTTATTCTACATTCAAAATAAAATCCATCTTAATTTCTTGTAGCAAGTTCTTAAAATGGTTTGGATTTTTCATGGTTTCAATGGTGAGTTGGCGACCAGGCGACCAGGCAAGTGCTAGGTCTGCCTGGACGCCTACGCAACGCCTTTGAAACAGGGGATTTTAAATGGCATGCTGGCATAGAGAGGCTGGGTTGGATGTTTTGGTTCACCCTGTAGAACCGTATTAAAATGAAATGCATGGCTTGCGTTGGATTATGTTGTGAATCTGTGTCTACATAGATAACAATCTATGTGTTTCTGGTTCATCCTGTAGAACCATATTAAAATGAAATGCATGGCTTGCATTGGATTATGTTTGGAATCTGTGTCTACATAGATAACAATCTATGTGTCTTGCAGATCTCATGATAATAATATAGTAGAGGAACAAGAAACATCGGGAAGTTATTTCATTAATCAAGAGAATCTGAACTTCTAGTTATTTAACTAATACAACCAGATTGCCAATCAAAAGTAGTGGCATTAGGGTTTTATAGATATGCAGCTGTATATCCAAATCTATCCGCATGACTTTGTGGGCTATTTGGTTGTTTTCAGTTAACTTTATGGTAGGTTTCAAAATTTAGCTCCTCAGCAAGCTTTCTGACGGTTGTCACTTTGTATAAATTCAGCGTTTTCCTGGGCAATTGAATTTTCTTCACAAAAGTGTGAGCATAGCTAATGATACGATGAGTGAACTTGAGAAAGTTCCCATGTTATTCTCTTATATCATAGTTTTATTATTCTACTTTTATTGTTTACAAACATATTTTCTTTAAGCCGAGTTTCTTTTATTTAATATGATGTGACTGCTCATAAATTTTTCGGCTTGTCTTCGACATCAAATTGTGTCGAGTACACGGATTGACCATTGCATGATGTTAAAATTCATTGTAGCTACTGTGCTTGAGTTTAGAAGTCTTTTATGATAACTACTGATATTATTTCTATGACAAATTCTAATTACTCCATGCATGCAAGCATTAAAGGTTTGACTATACTCATACAACCATACTAAAGCAACCATTTTGAATGGATGCATTAATTACATACATAGGATTTCCTGTTGCTATTGTATGAAATTGGTTGTGACCCGTGTGAAAAAACAAAATCCTTTTTCCCTTATCCCTATATTTCACAGATTTTCTTTTCCATTTCAGTTGCTTTATTTTGAGCTTGAAGAAAATGGTGGGCTTAGTCTTGCACTACAGGTATGTGCACTGGATTATTCTTTTCTTTTGTTTCTAACATATTACTAGTGGAAAATTAAAAAAGAGGAATATGTAGTGCCTTAGTTTTGCAGCTGCTGGAATCGAATCATGCTTAGTTTTTTGTTATAATACACTGAGAAATATAACACAAGTATTTACACATACTGTGAGTAAAATGAGTTTGTGATGACAACCGATTTGAGGGGCGATAGCTAGGCATTGAGGACCCAACAACCAATGCTTATTGCGCCCCAAACATGTCGATAACAAGATTGGGCGACATACACCAAACAACAGTCATATGCATTCCCAGACACCACCTTTATGGGCTTGTGGCCTCCCTCATCCCTTCTGGTCAAAATCCACTGTCAAAGACCTTGACACCTCCCTCTTCGTGCCCATTGTGATCAATTTTTTTATGGGATTTGCGCTTGATTAGGAAGGGGGAGGAGAGGAATTTAGGATCCAAGGCTTTGTGCACAGGGAGGTTGAGACTCGCGAGAGAGTTCTGTTGGATGAGTATCCGGCTGAGGAAATCTGAAGAATAATCTAGATAAGGGTAGGGACATATTGTCTTTGCATGTCACAATGATTTCCTTTTTATTTTCTATAAATTACTTTTTTTACTTAATTTGACGGGATGACAGGGCAGTGGCAGAAGGAAGGGTTCAGATTAGTTTCCATGGCAATTTTGCAATCCATGTTTATATAATTGCAATTTTGAGTTCAAGGCATGAAATTGTGTCAGATATGCAATTTGCCCAATATGTTTCCACAGTGATGATCTGTCATTCAAAACATGAGCGAATAATTTTTTAAGATCATAGGTTATGCCTTGAGTATAGTTTCATTTAGTGTGTGGTCTATTGCAGGAAGACAGTGTGAAGGTTGGGAAAGTTACTGCTGCAGGGATGTATTTCCTTGGTTTTCCTGTGTACCGTTTTGAACAAAATAACCTGGTGAGTTTACAAGATCAGTTTGGGCCTTTTTTTGTCCAAATAATTGTTTTGTGGATCTTCCCCTTTATAAGGTCCAACTGCATTCAGGCAGCTGCTGCAAAGGATTCTGATGGTGCATTCTTTAAAAGATTGGATAGCTTTCAGCCATGTGAAATACATGAACTGAAACCTGGAACCCACTTCTTTGCTGTCTATGGTATATTACTTTTGTATTGTTGCAATGTTAGTTAATTAAAGCAGGATGGAACTTCTTAAACCCTATTACCCTCCTCAGGTGATAATTTCTTTAAGAGTGCAAGTTATACTATAGAGGTTGTATGTGGTGAATCTTTTCCTGCCGAAAAGGAGATGCTACGAAATGTGGAGGCAAAGATACTCACAAAACGAGCTGAACTTTCCAAATTTGAGTCAGAATATAGGGAGGTACGTGCTTAAGTTGTCTTCTATTGTTTTACCCCCATCAGATTCTTCCATTGTATTTGCGGTGATGAAGGAAATCATTCTCCAACACTGGGATTTTCAGGTTTTGGCAAAGTTCACTGAAATGACCAGCAAATACACACAAGAAATGCAAGCGGTATTATCTATTTTTCTAGTATAGTCATTTACCACTTTCTTTGGACTACAAGGCTTTGTTTTTGTTTTGGTAGTAGTAACCATTTTCCACTTCCGACAACATTCTAACTCCTTATGGCCCTTTTTCAGATTGATAGTCTTCTGAAGGAAAGGAATGAGATCCATGCTTCCTATACCAATAATCCACCTCTAAAACGGAGTTCCAGCAGGAATAAAGGCAAGTCACCTTCAAAAGTGGCCAAAACCGATGCAGAAAAACATCATAAGGAAAAGAAAGTGAAGGATCACTGCATGGAGGGATATGGAAGCGACAGTGATAACTCAAGTGAAAAGAAATCAAAAGAGCGGTTCCCAAGGAAGAAATGGTTGAACATTCCATTCAAACTTGACAGGAGAAAGACATGCTGAGCAATGTATTATATGTTCCATTGCTATTCTATTTTGTTAGGGAACATATGCTATGCAAACTAGGCTCTTATGCAAACTATACAAACTCTAATCAAGACCACAGGAATCTAATCCGATGGCTGGTAATTTTAGCACTTAAACCCCTCCACTCATCCTATCTGGCTGTTGCAAAACACCCCCATGAGTGGGAGGGTTTAAGTGCTAAAATTACCAACCATTGGATTAGATTCATGTGGTCTTGATTAAAGTTTGCATAGTTTACACAGGAGTCTGGTTTGCATAGCATATGTTGCCATTTTGTTATGTATCATCCACAGCTCAACTCACCTTTTTTCTCTCTTTTTGATGCTTTTATAGGAAGTCCCTCTCGGCCCAACACTAGATTGATGTACAGAGCATTTTCACTGTGGCTTCCCAAACCAAGCCCTCTCCCACTGTTATCACTTCTCTTCTTTGTACCCGAATTATTTCATGTAAAGATCACATGTGATCCTAAGAATTGAAATGTGAGTCGTTTTAGCTTATATTGTGAAGCCCGTGCTGGCAAGTAGCCGTTCTTGGCATTGGATCAAATTGGGGTGCCCTTTCCGATTCCCTGGGGTGCCCTATATCTGATGCCTATGTAGCATGTAAAGTTGTATATGCTGCGCATCGTAGTACAGCTATATATTTGTGTGTTCTAAGAATTAAGAATCTTGAATGTCTTTTTACTGGCTTCTGTAAATACTCCTCTACTGATGTAAATACAAAATTCCAATTTTCTCGATCGGTGTGCTAAATTCTAAGGATCTCGAGTTTTTTTTCCTTTACTGGCTTCTCTAAATTCTTTCGCTTTTACTGTTGCACGGTAGCTGCTTTGTAAATTCTTTCGCTTTTACTGTTGCACGGTAGCTGTAAGCTCTGAGAAGTTGCCAAGTGCCGCCGTCACTGAATGTCGTTTACCCTTCAAAACCCACGTCACGAGATGATTGTTTGAACCTTTTTTTAGATGAAGTTTTAACTTTGAATACAAAGCTTGCCGGGTGTGCTGCATCAGTTGTGCAAAGAGGAATGAAGTGTGTAGCCGTAAACATGGTGGGTTATAATCGCGTATAAGGTTATTGTGACACAAATCGTCCATTCCAACAAGATCGCCTCTTAAAAATCCTCCTATCACTAATCACTAGTAATTCTCCCAAAAAAAAAAAAAAAAAACTCCTCCTATCACTAGAAGTGAAATGAGATCGCACAAGGTGACAGTTATCTTTGAATCGCAATAAAACGGCCTGACCGACATGCCGTTAATCTACTACACCCTGGGCCTGAAGGGCAAAAGCAAACACCAGGAGGTCTCTCACTCCCTTCGGTTTTCCTCCGATCAGTGATTCATAAAACCATGCGAGACACCCAGGCTACGATGACCATTCTCCGCCGTTCTCTCCCCCTCCATTAGCTCCGATCCGCTCCACTGGCCTCGATCCAAGAATCTTCATGGCTTCGTCACCCTCTTCAGCTCATGGTCACAGACACAGGAGTTAAAGCATTCACTGATCACTCACAGTGCTCTCAAAAATCTCACTCCACCAAGCTATGGACACTCGCTCGTTGCCGCCCTTCCTCCTCGCCGTGGCGGCGACGGCGACGGTGACCATGACCGAGGCGAAGCTGGTGCCCGACTACTACAGCAAGACGTGCCCGCGCGCGGAGGGGATCGTGGCGGACGTGGTGCCGCAGAAGCCGCTGTCGCAGCCGACCACCGCCGCGGGCGTGCTCCGCTTCTTGTTCCACGACTGCTTCGTCAGCGGGTGTGACGCGTCGGTGCTGGTGTCCCCCAACGCGTTTTGCGCGGTCCTAGCGCGACGCCGCGCAGAGCCAGGCGCTCCCGGGGACGCCTTCGAGGCCATGACGCACGCCAAGACGTCCCTGCCTCCATGGAGCTGGAGTGCCCCGGCGTCGTGTCCTGCGCCGACGCGCTGGCGCTCGCCGCGCGGGACCTCGTCACCATGACGGGGGGGTCCCTTCTACCCGCTGCGGCTGGGGCGCAGGGACGCGCTCGCCTCGTCGCCCGCCGCGCCCGACGCCGAGCTCCAGCTGGCCGACTCCACCGTGCCCGCACTCATCGCCATGTTCGCCGCCAAGGGGTTCGCGGTGCAGGGAGCTCGTCGCGCTCTCCGGCGCGCACACGCTGGGGTTCGCGCACTGCAGGGTGTTCGCCGACCGCATCTTCCGCCGGCCCCGCGGCGCACGACCTGACCATGAACCCGGCGTACGCCAAGGAGCTGCAGGATGCGTGAAGGGACTACAACGTGACCCCACCATCGCGGCGTTCAACGACGTCATGACGCCGGGCAAGTTCGACAACATGTACTTCGTCAACCTGCAGCGTGGCCTCGGCCTGCTCGGCACGGACCAGGAGCTGTGGACGAGGCCTTCTTCGCGGATTTCGCCCGCGCCATGGTGAAGCTCAGTGTCCGGGGCGTCAAGACGGGACGGGACGGAGAGGTGCGCCGCCGCTGCGACATGTTCAACGGCAACCCCGTGCCGTGGGGCGGGGCCGATAGTGGTTGGCTGATGCCCGGCCGCTGATCTGTCTCGTCATGGTACCTGCATCTTAATGTTTGCGTAGCGTGCATGATCGCACGAGCATTGCTAACTGCAGACCACGGTGGTGTGAAGATTTCCGCAAGAAATTGCTGCTAGTTGTGGGACGCGGATTTTTTTGCCCTCCAGGGCACATGCTCCTACACATGCGTCCATTGTATCTCGTTTTGGGATGTGTGCCCGCTTTACAGCAGTACAGTACACTTTGTATACCGCGCGTATTTCTTTGTAAATGGTTTTCTAGCACACCGTATTTCAGTCTGACACCATCTGACCCGGCCGTCTGAATTCCTTTCCCATGACTCCACTAGTCCACTCATCTACAGTACCACATTTATTTCTCCTTCGCACCTATTTCTGGTTCCCGTTTCCAGCGTCGCCGCCGCTAGCCATCTTCGCCGCCGCCACCACCACTTCACGGCGTCCGTAACTCCACCGCGCTGCGTGACTTCACCTCACCGTGCCGCCCCTTCATCTCGTCAACGCCGGCGAGCTGCCATCTCCGAGCGGCGACAAGACAGCATTCTGGCATGACGGCGGGCAGAAGAGGCAAGTTCGGCGGAGCAGACATGCTCGTTTGCTCTCCCTCACGAAACACAGGGTACACACTAGTGGTTGGATTCTTCCATTCCGGCTAGAATATAAATCGAATCGGACTTTCAGTCATGCTTGTCTCATCTATTTCTTTGCAGAAATGAGAATCTGGTTTGGTGAATGTCCGTGAACAAAATGGCATACCGTACAGGATTAGATCGACTTCTGGGTTTGCTCAATCTGGTGTACTCCAATTCCACTCACCATGCCTGATGTGCCGCCTTTTGTAATAGACTATGACCACTGGGTCCATGCTGTAAGGCTCAATAGCCATACTTAAGTTACCTTTGCCTATAAGACACGTTATCGATTCAGTTAAGAAAACAAGAAAGACGAACAGAGGCGTCTTCCTCTGGGCGTTGGCTGAATCCGGCGATCTCGCTTGCTCCTCACGTCCCGGTGATCTCGCCGACGACCAGGGGTGACAAAACCCTAACAAATAGAACCAATCAGAAAAAAAAAAGAAAAGGAAACAAGGAGATTCAGATCTTCTTAGTGCCTGTTTTGGACTGGAAATTGAGTGAACTGAGCGGATTCGAAACAAATCAAATCAATAGAGAAGCAGGAGACATCGTGTCCGGAGCATTGCCAACCTCGAGTGGAAATGAGGGGACCGAGCAGGATGGTGAAGAAGAACCCTAGGTCAGCGCCGGCGCGCCGCCATGTGCGCTGATGATGTGACGCAGTGAGGTAGAGAAATAGATGTGGCTTGATTGCGAGCTGGAGGTGGTCATACACGGGCGCGTCTTGCGAAATGAGGTGCCCGACGTGGCTTTGGAGCCGGCGACGGCGACGGCGACCGGGCGACGGGAACCTCAGTGGCTCAGCCTCATTGAGAACCGAAGGCAGGTGAGAGAAACAAAAACAAAATAAAAAATTAGAAAAGGAGAGGATAAGAACTGCCTGGTCATACCGCTCCGCCACCAATAACTGTGTGGGTCCTACTAGTACATACGAAAGTACAGTAGTATGTTGCAGTGTATTTGAGGTTTAATGCTTTCGTATTGGAGCGGAAGAAAAGGTGGCACGTATCACGAGATGCTTCATCTGACGGCTGCATGTGTGAGGGCATGTGCCCTCAAGAGCAAATTTTACTTTCTCGCTAGTTGTGTGGGAATGGAAGTGAAGTCTCACTGTATGAGTACGTGTCCTCAAATGGAAGTAGTCCGTTGATACCTTTTTATACACCCGTCGTATTTCCATATTCGATTTTCCCCCCTTTTGCCCCACAAGGAGGTGCTGTAAAAGTGTACTAGACGTTTATTTTGTGCTCCTATAAGTTGTGACGATTTCTAAACACATATTTAGCTTTGAACAATAGTTTCTCTTCTAAATGGAACGTACTATATATTGATATATGATACTAAGTTGACATTGATAAACATTGATATCTTTCATATAAAAGGTCAAAGCTTACTATCACATGTCCACTAGGGGCCGACATCTTCAACATGATAAATGGGCCAATAGGGGGCCGTACGATGGAGGACCGCGGCAGTCACCACCGCCAACCAGTTGGCAGGCGCGCGCACCCGGGGGGGGGGGGGTAGCTGCCGCCGATGCCACTTCCGCCATCGCGGACTTGACACATCATCTACCCGTTACCTAATATATTATTAGTTATTTTAGTAAATTAGAATAATTATAGAAGAGTCCGTATTTGATAAGGACTCTCCCGACTTGGTTTGGAAATAAAGTCTATTCGGAACTATAAATATTAAGAGATTGTATTTTGTTCAGATTAAGAATAGAATTGGACGAAGCTCTCTACCTCTCATCTCTCTCTCTTCTCTTGCTATCGCCGCCCTCTCCTCCTCTCCCTGCTCCGCCCCTTCTCCCTCTCCTAGCCGCACGCCGCCGCTGCCCCCCTGCCAGGCCACCGCTGCCGCACACTGCCACCGTCCTTCACCGTCGCCGCCGTGCCCAATCCACCCTACCCGTCACATTTACCATAGTTTCACTCAGAATAAAGCTATAATACAATGATATTTTTGGATGATTGAAGAAGTACAAGTTATACTAAGTGATTTCTAAACACATACAATTCCTATTCCTATCATTTTATAATTGAACTCGCTACCTCTGCATCCGAACATTAGCTACTAATAAAAAAATTTCGGAAGACATGACTCTAGGATTAATAAAGGTGGGCACTCTAAGTAACTCGTAAAACATGATGCCAAGATGGTTGAGCGTGGTTGGGTCACCGTTGGCGGCTAGGTCATAAGAATTAGATCTCCAGCTACTATTTCTAGATCTTAGAATGCTAGGAGATAGGGTAATCAATGAAGAATCTATTTTGAAGGCTCTAGGTGTGAGATGGGGTGCGGAGGATGCTGATGGCAGTGAGTTATTTTTTTTAATATTAGTGGTGACTTATTTCATCCAGGGTTAGGGGGTGTTTGGATAGTGTGGAAAAAATTTTGCCCGTGTCACATCGAAATGTCGGAGGGATGTCGGAAGAGGGTTTCGAATACCAATAAAAAACAAATTACAGAACTCGTCAGGAAACTATGAGACAAAATTTTTAAGTATAATTAATCCGTCATTAGTAAATATTTACTGTAGCACAACATTGTCAAATTATAGACTAATTAGGCTTAAAAGATTCATCTCGCAAAGTTATCGTAATCTATGTAATTAACTATTTTTTAGACTGCATTTAATATTCCATGTATGTGTGACAAGATTCGATGGGATAGGGCAAAACTTTTACCCTGTGAATCCAAACACACCTCCTCGATCATAAAAGAACCACAAGCCCAAAAGAAATGTGTTAGGCCGTCAATGCTGCACAGCTAGAACACAGTAGCAAAAGAACTCAAAAATCAGACAAGAAGAGTGGGGGAGGGTGGAGGATCTTCACATATATATGCCTCAACTGCTTCCCTCCATGCCCAGGAGTTGCCCCCGAGGCACTAGGCAAGTAGTGCTTGGCAAGGAAGGTCCTCAGCCACAACACTCTGTGTGCCTCCACCATGTTGGCAAAGGTAGTGGACTGTGCTTTGTTGTCCAGCAGGTGGGAGAAGGCAACAATGAGAGCCTCCTCAGCGAACCCAGGCATGTCCATAACAGCATGGTACAGATCAGCATCAATGTGAGCAGGCCCTGTCTCTCTAAGGGCATTGGCAACATTGTTGACTGCATCAATCATGTTGGTCATCAGGAGGACATCATCCTCAGTAAACACTGTCCTCTTCCTCTTCCTACCACCGTCTGAGGTAAGCAGCTCTGTTGCCTTGCTGCCCTCCCCTAGATCAGTCTTCTCCCTACCCACTGCCTTGCCCTTTTGCCCTTCCACCTTGCCAAGGCTACTGTCACCTTGGTAACAGTTGGCACTTAGAGGCTCATTGGAGCCAATAGCAAACCTACCAGTTGCCATGCCACTACCAAAGATGACCTGCATCTCATCATAGAACCTTGTTGGGGTGTTTATGAACTCAGCATCCTTTGGGTGATCCTGCAGTTTGGTTTCCTAAGGTGTCAGTCAAGGCAAGGCAGTGATTTCAACATACAAGTAATGGCCACAACTAATGATCAAATACCTTGATGTGACCAAGGTAGTGCTCAGGATCTAGCATGATGGCCCTCACATCCTCATCGCATAGGGCACCACTAAGGTCCTTAAGCTTGCTTACTTTTGCCCACCTCTGCCTTCACTTTCTCAGGTGGTTGTACACCTGAATGGAGGTCACTTCCTCCCCACTGTACTCCCTCAACAGCTTGGCCACCTGGTTCACCTCCTTTTCTTTGAAGCCCTTATCAATTCTAGCCCCACCCTCAATCAGCTACCTCATCCTCCTGAGGACAAAGCCTGAGGTGTTTTTTGTCTACCTCATAGCTGGCCTAGCCCCCCTCCTATAGCTACATCTCCAACAATAGCAGCATGACCTGTAGCAACCCTACCTACAGCAGCAACCCCACCAACAGTAATAGAAGCTGCTGGAGCAGGTCCAGCAGCTCCTACCACACCCCCAGCAGCAGGAGGACAACCACCAGCAAGTGCAAAGGCAGAGACACCAGGAAGCATACCAGTTGCAGACACAAACCCACCACTTACAGCACCATTACCAGCCATCTATGTTTCCAAAAATAGTATAGTATCACATAAGTAGGCACACATAATATTGAACCACATAAGAAAGAACAATAAGATATCAAATGGTTGGTCTCAGCAGGTGTCCACACACACAATATTACAGATGTCCAAACAATAAGTAGCACTAGTACCATACAAGTCAGCCTTACTTATTACAGTTATCTAGGATTAAAGTACATTCACTTAATTCCTAGAAGCACCCCTAGAGTCCCACATAGCATCAGACATGGAATCCCTAACTGATGCCATGGTGGGCCCTTCTTGTGACTGCATGGGGTTCACAGGTGCAGCAGATGCATCATTTAGGGAGGTAGGGTTTGCTACCCACTCTTCTTCAGTAGGGACCACTGAATCAAACCCAAAGCCTAAGATCCAGTTGTGGAGAATGCAGCAAGCCCGGACAAGCTTAACCTGGGTCTTGTACTTATGAAAGGGCTTGTTATCTATGATTCGAAAATGATTCTTCAAAGCACCAAATGCCCTTTCTATGGTCACACTCAGAGAGCTGTGTCTCATGTTGAATAGCTCCCTGGCATTGGTGGGGTTGTGCCTAGGACCAAACTTAGACTGGTGATACCTGACACCCCTGTAAGGAGGTAGAAAACTAGGTCTGCATGCATAACCAGCATCCACTAGATAGAACTTCCCTACAAATTTATGGTGGATGGGATTAAGATATAAAATAATATAACATAGAAAACAAAATGCCTATATAGGTAAATTGAATTACCTTTAGGAACAGTTAGACCCCCCTTCCCTCTCAAGAGCATCAGCTAGCACCAATGCATCATGAGCAGACCCCTCCCACCCAGCCAGGATATAGGTGAATTTGAGATCAAAATCAACAGCTGCCATGACATTTTGAGTGCAGCTGTGTTTCCTACCCCTGAAGGGCCCTTGCATGTGCCTAGGCACCCTTGCCAGGACATGGGTGCCATCAATGGCACCTATGCAGTCCTAAAATTACAAAGGAAATATATAAGCACCCTCCATATTACAAATCAACCCATGCAAATGAACTAAGGCAGTTAATATTTACCTTGAAAAAGGGGTTCCATCTGTGACTACCTAGGATTTTGGGGTGTGTTGGTCCAGTGGGTGGCTTGATCATCTCATTCCTCAGCTATCCAACAGCATATAACACTTAGTGGAAGTGCCTGCTAACAGTCTCTATGGATCTCCTAAAGGTGTTATGGACAACTCTAAACGTCTGATTGTGGCCTACCACATGTAGAAACATGGCTACCTATTCATCAACAGATGCATTAATTGAATCCATAACTAAACCCCTCTCTCTAAATAGGTTGCACAGTGAGAAAAAAGGGGCTCTGCTCATCCTAAGCATGGCTATCCTCTCGGCATCAGTGGAGTTGTAAATTAGGGACATGTTCTTCTCCCGGTGCACATCAGCTTCTACCCTAGGGGCATAAGGAATGGGTATAGGCTCCTCTTCCTGTCTAGGCCTTTTCAGTTTACTAGCCACCAACCCAACCATGACAACTACCATGGCACATGCCTGTTTCGCCATGACAGATCTCTACTGCTGCAAATCCATCTACATGCACAGAGTAAAAAAGATATATTTTTTTAGGTTCAGGCATGCCTTGCTAGCCTCTAAGTGCACATCATTACAAATATAAAAATTAGTGGACACCATTACTGGCCTCATCGCCTCGGCTGCAATGGGTATAGCACAGCCTCCCAGAGCCTCCACCTCAGCATCATAGACTAAAAAATGAGCCAGCACATGGACCACAATCTCAAAACCGTCGCATAGATCGGTCTCATCATCGATTGGAACCAAAAACGCCAAGATCCAGCAAGTAATCAACCAACCGGACACATCCCAACCTCAGTCCATGTCACACAGGAAACCATAACTGACATATATCATTACGGTGCAATGAAAGAATGGAAACATCATGGATTGGGATGCAATAATCAACAAATCGCACACAAGGCTACCTTCAATCGACAAATAATCACCACAACGAGCACGTAGACCACCGAAAGCGGGTCACGTGTAACCAGATCCCATTGCAATCACCACTTTGACCACCAAAATCGGGTCAAGGGTACCACAGATTCACCATTTCACCTTGCTTTCTGGTCGAAGAGGAGGAAGAAGGCGCTGCCTTGGAGAAGAGGAAGCAGATCCGGAGACGAAGCATGCGACGGCTTCAGGTAAGATGAAGCACCGCCCAGCACAAGCCCTTCTCCGCACCAGCACCGGCTCGTCGCGGGGAAGAAGACGACGTAGACCACCACCACCTGTGTGCCGGCGAGACGGAGGAGGAGCAGCCGACGCAAGCCACGCGAGGCCCATCTACAACCCCACCGCCACCACGCACCACCGAACGAGGGAGGAGGAGGACAAGTACCAGGACAGTGGAGAGCAGAGAGGACTAAGGAGCGGAGACAAGTGAGGCAAATCCTAGCCGACGGAGCGGCGGCCGGGGATTTATAGCAGGCCAACCCTAGCAGATTGAGGAGGAGAAGGGCGGGGGATTTTTCACCGGAGCGCGCGAGACGGGAGGAGCAGCCCGCCAACGGCCAAAATGAGCCCGCGCGTGGCCGCTCAGAACCAGGCTCCACAAAAAAGGAGGGGGACGACCGTTTCCCCTAGGCCTGCCTCACGGGCGCTTTAAGCTCCGTGCCGGCCTGGCCCAAACCACGTCCAGACAACCAAACAGGCCTGCCTGGACACCCACAGCCTGACCCAAGGGGGCATCCAGGCTACTACCAAACAGGCCCTATATGCCCCCGTTGGGGCTGCCCTTAATGGGAATTATTTTGTCGCACTCGGTCTGGTAACCCCCTTGCGCATAGTAACTTGCCAGATCATGGCATGTTATTTTATTTCTATGGATAACAAAGCACTTGTGTGCTGCAGTTTGTTTTCTTTTTTATACAATCTCTATGGTCAAGTCATTTTTTGTTTTCTGACTGAGTGTACATATAAATTGTGCAGTTATGTGATTATTTGTTTTTTGTAGGGAATAGATTTATCCTGATCATTTTTTTTTTGTCAAAAGTTATCTTTATTCAGTGTAGATTGTGAGTTCCAAAGCTAATTACTGTGTGTATAAACTATGAAACATTTTATGCTGTTAACTAAGCATGCCTTAAGTATATATAAATTCTGAACCTAACATAACATTTTTTTGTCCCCAGGCTGCTGCTTAGTTTGTCAGCTCTTAGTTTATTAGAGCTTTTTTTTACTTACCCCATGTGCGCCATGATTTGTATGCTGGCACCAAATTTTGGGATGCAGTTTTATTTCCCCTTCCCTAATCTACAATAAAATGATTTTGATGTTAAATTTCAAGCCTCATAGTTAACAGATGTGGTGACAAACCTGCAAAAAAGTAATGTGCTCCCAATCAGATGTGGTGATCTCGAGCTGGCTGCCATACAAACCTTGCTGCCCTGCCCACTATCAGATTTCCCGTGCAAATATTTAGGCCTGCCCCTCTCCCTAAAGAAACTAACTAAAGAGCAAGTGCAGCCTATTATTGATCGCATTGCTGATCAACTTCCTGGCTGGAAGGCTGACCTAATGACAAGGGCTGGCAGAATGGTACAAGTGCAATCGGTTCTCACTGGAACGCTTATTTACTTGGCTATGGCCTTCGACTTTCCTTCATGGGCTCTCAATGCAGTGGATAAAATCCGACATGGGTTTCTTTGGAGGGGTCGTAAAGATGCAAACGGTGGACATTGTCTTGTGGCCTGGGTTAAAAAGTTTGTCGCCCACCAGAGCTTGGAGGTCTAGGAATTTCTGATCTTAAAACCCTTGGCTGGTCCTTGCGCATGAGACGGATTTGGCTACAGAAGACAGAACCTAATCGCCCTTGGGCTGCTTTACCACTCCACATGTCGAAGCAAGTGAGAACCTTCTTCTCAATGGCAGTGTTTTCTGAAATTAGAGATGGTGCAAACATGCTTTTCTGGACAGATCGGTGGATCCATGGGCAATGCATTGCAGACCTTGCCGCTAGACTTATTGCAACTATTCCTAAAAGGAGGGTTAAGCAGCGTACTGTCCGGGATGCCCTTACTAACCGGGCTTGGATTTCTGACATACAAGGTGCGCTCACAGTTGGTGTGATTATTGAGTACCTTCATTTATGGGATATACTTCTAGAATTTCAGCTGCAGCGAGAGGTCAAGGATAGACACATATGGAGGCTCTCCTCTGATGGGAAATACTCCGCCAAGTCGGCATATGAAAGCTTCTTTTTGGGTTCTACTCTTTTTGAACCATGGGAAAGGATTTGGAAATCTTGGGTGCCGCCCAAATGTCGATTCTTTGTGTGGTTGGTCGCGCACAATAAATATTGAACAGCTGATCGTCTAGCACGTCGTGGGTTACCTCATCCGGAATATTGTCCCCTTTGTGACCAAGAAGAAGAGACTATTGACCATCTTCTTGTCTATTGTGTGTTCACAAGAGAATTTTGGTTCAATCTATTCAGACAGGTCGGTCTGCAGGCTTTGTCCCCTCAGCCTACAGAATTTTCCTTCCATGCTTGGTGGGAGAAAGCTAGCAGCATTGTTGATGGGTTGACAAGGCAAGGGATTAATTCTCTTGTTATGCTTGGAGCTTGGACTATTTGGAACCACCGAAATGGGTGTGTCTTTGATGGAGCAGCTCCAAACCTTGCTAGTGCTCTAATCATTGCTGGAGAGGAGCGTTGTTTGTGGTCTATAGCTGGGGCTCGAGGGCTCTCATTCTTGATTGCCCTCCTCTCCGGTAGTTAGAGTGTTTAGTTTGGTAGTGGTCGCCTTGTGTGTTTTTCACCGGCGCGTTTGTTTGTAATCTTTTGTGTGTGTGTGTGTGTGTGTGTGTGTGTGTGTGTGTGTGTGTGTGTGTGTGTTTTTGTGAGGGGTCTGTGAGGGTGTTCGGGCTCTTGCCCTTTTCTCTTCTTAATTTAATGAAACGCAGCTCTCCTGCGTTTTTTTGAAAAAAAATAAATTCAAGCCTCATATATAATTATGTATGTTAGCTAATGAGCTATCACATAATTCTTTTCATATGACATTTTTCCAAGATTCATGAATTATTGACATGTCTCCAATTTTTGGTAGATAGACGATGTGTGGGAGCACGTGAATTTCCTTTTTGTTACTGAGGCTGGTCTGTTTAAGATTTTTTCTGTGCCCTTTTTTACTGCTTCATAGATCCGCTTGGTAGTCTTCCTAGTATTTGAGAAATAGTCTCTCTTTTTTAAAATTTTGTGCATTTTAAATAATTGGGAACATACTTAGCTTTTGATGATAACTCTGCAGCTCTGGGGGTAAAAGAAATTTGCTGCTACCACAAAGTTTAAATTGTGATAGTACAAAGTCCTAGGACTTTGGAGTGCAAATTTTTGAATTAGAAAGTTCAATGTTTATGTCCACAAACTTCATAGCATGTCAGTACAAATTTTGAAATGAGCTAGGACAAAGTTCTGAAGCTAGCACTATAAACTTCTATTTTTCATTGGGTAAAGTTTTTGGGCATGGGGAGTTTAAAGTTTGTAGTGTTAGTTGATATTTTTCGATATTTGGATAGCAGCCATTAATTGAAACCAGATTTTTATGAAGTTTATTATAGTGTCATTCTAAAAGAATATAAACCTAAATGATAATATTTTTACTGAAGTTCATCAGTTATTGACTTTTCTCCAATTTTTTTTAGGTTCATGGTCTACGGGGAGCATGTGAAGTGGGCTAGTGCAGAAATCTGAATTGGTTATTTCTCCTTGTTTTTACTGAGGTATAATCTGGTACTCTTTTTTCATAGGGGGAGCATTTGCAAAACTGCTTTGTACCTCTACTAAAAGAAATTTTGACTAGGTTTTTATTGCTAAGATATTTTTCTTTTCCTTTTGTAAGCTTTCCAAATTCAGTCCAGAAAAGCTTTCCTCATTTAATTCAGAGCACCCTCTCAAACTGCTCAAAAAGGATAGCAGCCTGTCGACTGTGTAATCATGTTCCCTCAAATTACACCTCTTCAATCCATTTATACTAACTAAGCAAGAACCAAATCCTACAAATTAGCAATGCAAGGATTTTAGTTCTTTTTGTACCCATAAATGGAACAATAAGCAGCAGAATGTGACAACTTTGTCCTCCCTCTCTTTCTTTTTTTTGCTGGTCACCTACCTCTATGCTCCCTCCCGGATCATATGGCAGCAGCAATATCATTGCTTGCTCAACCAATTGCACATGCACGACAACAGCAAAAGTTCGATGATAACAGTGGCTACAGCTAACGAGCTGATATTACTGCATGATATGAGTAGTTTTTTAGTGATGCTACCAGTCTTTTAGTGATGCTACCTGATTAGCTAGATTACAGCAGTAGGCCATCGTGAATTAGGCTAGCAATAACCATAGTTTACATGGAGATTAGCTACTGCCTCCATTTTCTGGCATACGTTATATAAAATTTGGAAGAAGAAAAAAATTTGAGGAAACAGAGATGGACCTGGGCGTGTGCCCACACCGAAGCCCGTCGCCGGTGCGGCAGTGAGGGACCACCGCGTCTGCCCTCGTCGTGGCTTGCTCTGCTTCCCCCCCAACTCGATCTACTGTTTGTTTTCAGATGATCCAATCCTGAGTTGTTTCAGCAGTTTTTGGTGTAATGTTCAGGCATATTTGATTTACTGTTTAGCTAATTCTAATTACCCTAAGGACCACAATTCATCATTGCGTAAGTATTGTAACAGCCACTGGTAGTAGATGCCACCATTGAATTGAGCTTCGAAGAGAATGGAAAACTTGTTGAACCTTTTTGTTCCCCCAGCTTGTTAATATAAGACACTTGCAATGGTAATATTAAATATTTTGGAAGCCTGTTCTAGCTCCTGTTTAGGCTGTCTCATGGTGTTTTTTTTCTCAATCTTTGTTGGTTATTTGGTATCCATTGGTTCTGTAGTAAAAAGCTCCATCCACAAATTTTTTTGTTCCAAGCTAATGGCCTAGAATCGGTCATGCCTAGATTCATTTTCTTCTTGCAATTTTATTTCAGAAATTAGATTTTTGGGTGGATGGCTAGATGCTAAATTCAGATTATAATCAGAATTCAGTGCTATCATGGTTTTATGATATTAGAATAGGATCCCACTAAGCATTGGTTTTGTTCAAAAATGTTGTCCTCGTGGATTAATTTTTTATCTGTTCTTCCGAAACCTCTGCTAAAAGCAATTTTGACTAGGTTTTTATTGCTAAGATATTTTTCTTTCCTTTTGTAAGCCTTCCAAATTCAGTTCAGAACAGCTTTCCTCATTTACATATTGATGATTGATCAATAAGAAGCATTCACTTGCTTTTTCCTGGGGTTGAGACTAATTTTTTTGTGATGACATGCTACCTATGCCGATGTAGTGGTAGTCATAACTCATAACTCTTCAGTATGATAGCATTTTTTTTTTGTCGAAGTCAATGGCGGTTGTGTGCAAATTATTTTTTCTTAGAGATGTGTGACCGTGTTATGATATAATGCGCGTTTAAGTAACATGAAAGCTGCTTTGTTCAATCCATACTTTATTCAATTTTTTTACTAGCTCAAGGTCTGCTGATGGCTGAGGGTGCATGTCAAAGGGGCTCGCACTTGATAGATCTAGAAGCTAAGACATGAGTAATTAAAATTCATGTTTTTCTGTATCATGAATTCTGATATTGATATCATATAAATTAACGGGGTGCAAACACCATACCAACCAAACTAGTACCATTGATTCTTATTGCTTTTTTTAACTTGAAACCCAAATTAAGCTTTATGAGTCAGGAAAACTTTTCGATAGCTTGGACTTGCCAATCGCCATTGCCAGTGAATTATTGGCTTTGCTGCTTTTAAGGAGAGGCTAGCACTTTTGCAATATTTTTTGCTATTCTTCTATTTTTTTGTTCCTCACAGTTGATGTTGCTATACTTGTTCAGTGTGCATTGTAACTTGCCAGTTCATGGCGTGTTATTTGATTCTATTGATAGCAAAGCACTTACGTTATGATTATTTATTTTGGTAGTTTATACATTTTGGATGGCCTCTAATTTGAAAGCAGGTATTTATAAAGTTTAGTGTCAGTCCAAAGTATATAAACATAAATGATTGTATTAGATACTCCATGTTAGAAGTCCCTAGTATACTTCCTGCTTCCTGTTATATGCGCCCCTGTCTGGGCTACTCAGGGCCCATCTTGGCCCATGTACTTTACCTATATATATGTAACCTCAACTCTGTAACCTAGTCATTAACTAATCTAAACCGGTTGGCATTCAGCCTTCATGGTATCACACGCCTAATCGGGTCCTGTGCGACCCTTTACTCCCGCCCACCTCTCCTCTGCTTCCGCCCACTCCTCGCTACTCGCGCATGGGGCTGCCTCGGCCGCTGCGCTGCCGCCCCCTCCCGCTACTGACGAGTCCAGCACCGGCGCCCCAGGCGCCGCCGCGCCGCCGCCACTGCGGCTCAGCTTCGCGACGCTGCAACCGCGGCCGCCCAACATCTCGAGGAGGAAGCTGCGGCCACCCACGCTGCAAACGCTGAGTGCAGCGCACAGCTCCAGAAGGAGGCGGACCTGCTCAAGTCCACCGCCGCCGCCCAGGGAGCGCGTCCGCGACACCCGCCCGACGCCCTGTCCAAGGAGCGCGCGCAGGCCAACGCCCCCTAGAGGCGCAAGCTGCTGCCGTCCGGGGCGTCTTCGCCTGGAGGCCCTCCGCGACGATGACGTTCGTGACGAGGATGAGTACTCCATCACCTCTGAGGCTGCAGCCGTCGCGCACCTGCATCGCCAGGCCTGCGCCGTCTAGAACATCAAGAATCTGGTCCCTATCGTCCTCGACCTCAAGTCCACTCACTTCTCCAAGTGGCGTGGCTACATCCTGCTCACTCTTGGCCGGTTTGCACTGAAGGACCATGTCCTCAGTGACGTCTCCCGCCCCGACGATCCGGCCTGGTACTGCATGGATTGCATTGTCGTCTCCTGGCTCTTCAACAGCATCTCCATCGACCTTCTCGACATCGTCCACGAGCATGACGGCATCACTGCTCGAGCGGCGTGGCTCGGGATTGAACAGCAGTTCCTGGGGAACCGCGAGTCCCGGGCCCTGCTCCTTGATGCCGAATTCCGCAACCTCTCCCAAGGCGACCTCTCCATCGACTACTACTGCCGCAAGATGAAGAGTATGGAAGATGCTCTTGCTGATCTTGGTGAACCTATCACTGATCGCACGCTGGTGCTGAACACTCTGCGCGGTCTCAATGAGCGTTTTCAGTTCATGGCGCAACTTATCACTCGGCAGAAACCATTCCCTTCATTTGGGGATGTCCGCACCGATCTTCGCCTTGCTGAACTCAACATGGTGCAGCCCTCCGCAGCTCCATCTACCCTCCTCGCCTCCTCGTCAAGCAAGACGCCCTCCACTGCGATTGCCCATGGTTCTGCCCATTTGCGCCCTCCTCACCCTCAGGGCGCAATCCCTGCCCATGGGGCACCCACAGGCAGCAACCGTGACCGTCGTCGCCGCGGCGGGCGCACCCAAGGCGGCTCCCAGTGGCCGTCCCTCTACAACCCGTGGTCTGGGTCCATTCAGATGTGGCCTGGCCCCACACCTGGTGCTCCTCGGCCTCCACCAGCAGCCCGCACCGGTGTCTCTCCACCTCAGCAGCTTTCCATGATGGTCGGCATGCCTTCTCCCGGCTACCTAACCCCACCACCAGGGCCGGGCCTCCACTCACCAGTGCTGCTGCCTTCTCCTCAGGCGCCCCCTCTGACTTGGTCTCCCTGGGATCCTCAATCCCTTGCCCAGGCATTCAGCACTGTCTCACTCACTCCGCCAAGCAACACGGACTGGGTTGTCGACTCGGGCGCCTCTTCCCACACCGCCTCCAATCCTGGTATTGTGACCCCCACATCCTCCTCCTTTCCCTCCTCTATCGTGGTGGGTAACGGTGCCACTCTTCCCGTTGTTGGCACCGGCTGCGCAACTCTTCCCGGTCCTTTTCACCTTAACAGTGTTCTTCTTGCTCCTGGCATTATCAAAAACCTTTTATCAATTCGTCAATTCACTACTGATAATCAAGTTTCCGTTGAATTTGACCCTTCTGGTATTTCTGTGAAGGATATGCGTACCAGGAGCGTCCTCCTTCGCTGTAACAGCACGGGGCCCCTCTACACCCTTCAGCTTCCATCGACGCCCTCTGCTCCCTGCGTCCTTGTCGCCACTCCATCATCATCCATTTGGCACCGCCGTCTTGGTCACCCTGGCAAGGAAGCTCTTCAACGCCTTGCCCACTCTTCGTCGATCATTTGCAGTCAGCCCGACGACGATCATTTATGCCATGCTTGCCAATTAGGGCGTCATGTGCGTTTTTCGTTTACTAGTTCTTCGTCGCGGGCCTCCAAACCTTTTGATTTGATACATTGTGATCTGTGGACATCACCTGTTATCAGTGTATCTGGATTCAAATATTATTTAGTTATTCTCGATGATTATTCTCATTTTTTGTGGACCTTTCCTCTGCGCCTCAAATCTGAAACCTTTTCTGCTCTTTACAATTTTTTCGCCTATGCTCTCACTCAATTTGGGTGCCCCATCAAATCTGTCCAATGTGACAACGGGCGCGAATTTGACAATTCTGTATCCCGCGCTTTCTTTCTTACTCATGGTGTCTCTCTTCGCATGTCATGTCCCTACACATCTCAGCAAAATGGCAAAGCTGAGCGCATTCTCCGCACCACCAACAATGTCATTCGCACGTTACTTTTCCAAGCGTCCATGTCTCCCTCCTATTGGGCCGACGCCCTTTCCACTGCCACATATGTCCTTAACCGGCTGCCCACCAAGACCCTCAACATGACCACTCCCTTCTTCGCACTCCACGGTTCTCTACCCTCCTACCAGGAACTTCGGGTATTTGGGTGCACCTGCTATCCCAACCTCACTGCTACCTCCCCACACAAACTTGCTCCTCGCTCCACTTTGTGTCTTTCTCGGCTACTTCCCCGATCACAAAGGCTACCGGTGCCTCGACCTTTCCTCCAACCGTGTCATCGTTTCTCGCCATGTCGTCTTCGACGAAACGACCTTTCCTTATTCCCGCCACCGGTCGTCATCCTCTCCCGCTGACCTTGATTTTCTAACTAATTATGGGTCATTGTCAGATTTTTCTCCTTCTGCAGGTCCACCTGAGCGCCCTCTAGGTGCTCCTCTACAGGCTGAGAAACAGGTCATGCCTCAGCCACTTGACGAAGCCCCGCTGGTGCCCTGGCCCCTCAGCCCAGCTGGGCCTCCACCTGGTTCTTCCATGTCCCGGCACTCACCGCCTGTGGTGCCACAAGCATTACCTTCAGCGCCTTCAGCACCCTCCCAGGTGCCCCCTTCAACGTCACCAGCACCATCTGCGCCACCTCTGGCAGCAGCCCAGCACCCCCTGTAACCTCAGCACCTCCAGTGGCCTCCACACCACATGTGGCACCACCAGCCTCCCACTTCCACAAGCCGCCAGTGACCCATGTCTACTCCCGATGCCCTCCACCACCAGCCAACCCATCTCCAACACCAGCTGCTGCCCCTCCTCGCCGCTCCAACATCATTCCCTCTCCACCTCGTTTGATCAAAACCGGCCCTCCACGTCCGGTTGGTGCTGTCCCCATCCCACCAGTCGACAACACCCATGGCATGATGACTCGTGGGAAATCTGGGTACCTACAGCCACGTCTCCACCTACATGCTGAGACTTTGTCCCCGATTCCCCGGTCTTGCCGCGACGCCCTTGCTGATCCTCACTGGGTCGTGCCATGGAAGACGAGTATGCTGCTCTCTTGGACAATCACACTTGGGATCTCGTTCCTTGCCCCAACAAGGCCAACGTGATCACAGGGAAGTGGATTTTCAAACATAAATTCCACGCTGATGGTTCTCTGGACAGATACAAGGCTCGCTGGGTTCTTCGCGGTTTTACACAACGTCCCGGCATTGATTACAATGAAACATTCAGCCCCGTTGTCAAATAAACCTGCCACGGTTCGCACAGTTCTCACCTTGGCTCATTCTCGGGACTGGCCAATTCATCAACTTGACGTCAAAAATGCATTTCTTCATGGGACTCTTTCAGAGATTGTGTACTGTTCTCAGCCAACAGGATTTATCAACTCAGCTCTTCCTCATCATGTCTGTCGGCTCAACAAATCCCTGTACGGTCTGAAGCAAGCACCCGCGCATGGCACAGCCGCTTCGCTTCATTCCTGCTCTCCCTGGGTTTCACTGAAGCACGGTCAGACACATCTCTCTTTGTCTACCGCCGTGGTACAGAAACTGCTTACTTGCTGCTCTACATGGACGACATTGTGCTCACTGCCTCCTCCCAGCAGCTCCTTCGCCAGATTATCGCTGCTCTGATGAAGGAATTTGCCATGAAGGATCTCGGCCCACTTCATCACTTCCTCGGCATGGCAGTCCAGCGCCAAGGTGACACCATGTTTCTCTCCCAGCGCCAATATGCCCTGGACATTCTGACTCGACATGGCATGAGTGACTGCAAACCGTGCTCCACTCCGGTTGACACCTGCGCCAAGGCCCCTGCAGATGCTGGTCCTTCTGTTGCTGATCCCACCACCTATCGCAGTCTTGTGGGAGCTCTCCAGTACTTGACTTTCACCAGGCCCGACATTGCTTATGCCGTTCAGCAAGTTTGCCTTCATATGCACGATCCTCGGGAAGTTCACTTCACTGCTGCCAAACGGATTCTCCGCTATCTCCATGGTACTCTTGACCATGGCCTGATCATTCCTCAGACGTCTCTAACACAGCTCGTTGTCTACACTGACGCCGACTGGGCTGGCTACCCCGATACTCGCCGGTCCACATCCGGTTATGCTATTTTCCTTGGTGGCAGCGTTGTTTCCTGGTCTTCTAAACGGCAGCCCACTGTCTCTCGCTCTAGCGCTGAGGCAGAATACCGTGCTGTCGCCAACGGCGTTGCTGAAGTTTCCTGGCTACGACAGCTCCTCCAGGAACTACACCACCCCCTCGACTCCGCCTGCATCGTCTACTGCGATAACGTCAGCGCCATCTACCTCTCCACCAACCCTGTACAGCATCAATGCACCAAGCATGTGGAGATTGACCTCCATTTCGTCCGGGAACGAGTGGCCATTGGTGCTGTTCGTGTACTGCACGTGCCTACCACCTCCCAGTTCGCCGATGTCTTCACCAAGGGCCTCCCTTCCTCTGTATTTCAGGAATTTCGTTCCAGTCTGAACGTCCGCTCAAGCGACGCTCCGACTGCGGGGGGGTGTTAGAAGTCCCTAGTATACTCCCTGCTTCCTGTTATATGCGCCCCTGTCTGGGCTACTCAGGGCCCATCTTGGCCCATGTACTTTACCTATATATATATAACCTCAACTCTGTAACCTAGTCATTATTAACTAATCTAAACCGGTTGGCATTCAGCCTTCACTCCATATACATCATATGAAATGTTTTCTAATCTGTTTTATTTTTTATTTAGGTATCAAATAATATTGTTTTCGAGGGGAATCAGAGCAAAGGAGTTTTTTCTGTTTTTGGGTTTGAGCACTGATCTCTACTTTTTTGGAAAACAATGGAGAAGGTATGTTTGCCACATGTTTATAAAGTTATAAACTGTTCTCAAACCAAACTTGACCTACAAGAAACTACTAATTTTTTACATTCCTTTTTTTGTGACAGTTGTGATAGTGGGATCTTTGTGATGAAGTTGATCGAAAGCTATGATGGTGATAGCTAGCACCTATTCAAACCGGTAACCATTGAAGCACCCCCATCCATATGAGTATAAAATCTGAATATGTGTTTCTCTGCATAAAACACTGGATAACCTTTTTTTTTTTTGTTGATGCCATCGTTTGATAAAAACCAACAAAGCTATGGATCTCTGCCATAGAGGTGGGGGTAATAATTAATAAGTCTGATGCTTTTTTTTTTCCTATGTCATGTGTGTTTATTACTTCTTTTTATCCTGATCTACTGACTGAATGCATCCACATGCGTGTTGACTAGCTTAGCTACCTCTACACATGGCTGCATCTGATCAGAGGTCATAGGCCGTGGATGTGCAATGGGGGAAAAGAGTCTAGGAGCATGATCCCAAGCCGTTTTCTGATGAGATGACAAGTAGTTTAGGTTTATATAATATTTCTGCAGTTTATTTCATTTAAAAAAAATCAAACTTCAAAACATCAAACTTCTTGGGAATTAGTTCCCAGCCATCCACACAGATTTAATTTGGGCTCTTTTTTTGGCACTTTTGTTTTGTGTGCTGCTACTTTGCTATATTGAAAATACTATCCATTTGCAGATAACTGTTCACATATTTCTTTGCTTCATTTTTGTCATTGCATCTTGCATGCTTTTTTAGTTTATGCAGTGCCTGACCAGATCAAGTACCAGCAGCCTGCTCATCCTGTCTGCCTAATATAAGTACAATCTTGAGTATCTATTTTTATGCAGTGAATGATGTATGTGAACAGCCTATACACAAAATATTTTCACAATCAGTAGCATGTTCATTTTTGGATACTGCAGTTCACTTTATTTTTTGTCTCAATATTTGCTTTATTTTTGTCTCAATATTTGCATGATAGAGGATATGCTGGACTGTATTTTTTTCATGCATTTTTAGTTTTGCCCTTTTTTCGGCGGTCCACTAATTTTTTTGCCAAAGGAATCAGATTCCATATGTATAGGATAAACCTTATAGCTTAGCAGACTATATCATCCATGAAAGATTTTGTTTGTTCCTCTGAATTCGTAACATCACATCACTCTTTTTTGGCGTTTTCATTGCATTAGGGAAAAAATGGTGGCAACAATCTTTTTTTTCAACACATAACTACATCGCAAATTGTGTCCAAGCACGTTTTCCTACTCTTTTTTTGTAGATTACAGCATGATGCAGGCTGTTATGCACCAAGCACACTCCAGAACTTTTATGCCACCTTTTTTTAAAAGCACCGTTTATATGACTGAACTAATGATGGAGGGGCATCTCGGGCTCGGCACATGTTTTTTTGTCTGCATTTTTTTTGTCTTCATTTTTTTGTTTGGATGATAGTTGCTAAATGCATTGGTGCTGAGTTGCTGACAATATCCCTGAATCCTTGGCGCAATGCTGGAATTGGTGTGACAGGTGGTTACCATCTGGGAAAAAAAATTCACTTATGGGGCATCCCCGCAATCTGCTAGGCCATCTGGAAAGCAGAAATAATGCATGTTTTGAGAAAAAATGATCAAAGATCCGATTGAAATTATATGTCACGCAGGAGCGCTGATGTGTTTTTGGATAGGTCTTTGTGACGATGTGCATATATAGGGAGATGTTGATCAACAGCATAAACACTATGCTCAAGGTGGCGGCAGAAATTCTTCTCCCCAAGAAGGCCAGTGAGGTTCAGAAGCGGTTGCCTGTCGGCCAGTGAGGTTCAGAAGCGGCTGCAGACAGGCAGGGATGATGATCCTGCCAGAATCTGAGGAAGGATGCAGAAAAGAACTGCTTGAGTTTTAGGTTGTGGGTTTCATGGCTGTTATCTGATTTCAGCTATCTGATTTCAGCTATGTTGATCACTTTTGGATGTAATATGTTAAAGTCTTGTGGCAAGTTGGCCTCGTCCTTGGTCAGTTCGGTTTCTATCATTTAGACTCTGTCTGGTTAGAAGGCTCAGAGCCTGAGTTCTGTCTAGCTTGATACCTGAATATCTCTCTTTTGCTATCTTGTCTGGTCCTAAACTCTTGTATTTCCGTTAGCTTTAATGGAAATGGAGGATATCCTTCGTGTGGAAAAAAAAATATTGGTATTTTTTTCCGTCAGGCATCGCTTCAAACTGACAGAGCTTTAGACAAAAAAAGAACTCCACGTCAATTACACATAAATTGAACTACTGTTGGACAGAATTCCATCCGGCAATGTTTGAGTGATTTTTTTTCTTTGACATTATCAGGCCTAAGTTTAAAGGATGAATACTACTACATAAAAGCTCTTTAAACACGGCTGGAAAATGTCTGTATAGAGGCAGTTGGCCTAGCGGCCTGTGTTCTTCTGCCTTTACAAATGAATGACGACTTGAATTTGTAGAGATGGCTGAGCATTTGTGTTCTTCTGCCTCTACAAATAAACGACGACTTGAATTTGTAGATACGGCTGGGAATAGGAGCCGTCTCTAGAAATCAATTTGTAGTTTGAGCAACTTCTACAAATTGTTGTCCAAAAATCACAAATTCAGATCATAGCAATTTTGTTAATCCTGGAAGACCTCATTGGGCAGCTACACGCA
The DNA here is from genome assembly GCA_015844335.1 of Chrysopogon serrulatus. Lineage (NCBI taxonomy): Eukaryota > Viridiplantae > Streptophyta > Magnoliopsida > Poales > Poaceae > Chrysopogon > Chrysopogon serrulatus. The sequence goes on along the minus strand of JADLZL010006066.1, from coordinate 56,928 downwards.
ACAAGTCACCAGATTTTTCGTGCGAAAAATGAGCGCCTCATGGCTGTTGGGGATCAAACCCATGACCTCAAGCCTCGTGCGTCAATCTACTATAACCACTCCAAATATAACACAATTATGTCCATTTGAGATGTCGTCCTTATTCTATCTTCATTAGGTTTTATTAGGTTTTAAAACAAGTATTTCTAACCTAAATGAATCCAAATGAAAAGGTAGAAACCTAAATGATTCTAAATGAAAAAAATAGTCAACTAACTTTCTGTTTTGGTCGTTTCTCCATCTGAGCAGTTTGAAAATTTTGAATCTGAGCAGTTTGAAAATTTTGAATTTCAAATGTGAGAAATTGAAACGTACATTTTCCATGCATAGATAACTTTAAATGAAAAAGGTGTCAACTATAAAGTTGCATAACTTTTTGAGGTCCAGAACTTTTGTTCCGGTTATTTCTTCATCCAATATTGTTTGAAAAAATTTAAATTTCGTATTCGAGGAATTCAAACGTAATTTTACATGCATAGATGATTTCAAATGAAAAAACTTGTCTACAATTTTGTTTTGTTTATTTCTCTACCCAAGGTGCTTTGAAAAATTAAAATTTATTATGTAGCTCCAATTTTAGAGACAGCTTGAAACCCCAATAATTGATTTGAAATTGGCACTGCCGAGGTCGTTGAGAACAATAGTCATCTCTATAAATATATTTTTTGAGACAACTTGTTTTAAAGGCCACTATAGAGGCTGCTGTAAATTAACCTGCCGAAATAAGCATCCACTGCTGAAAATTAGTTTTGCAAGTGTGCAAATCTGGACCTTAATTGAGAACGCAAGCAGCCAACGCAAAAGCCTCGTTGAAGAGACTTCTTAATTTGTAAAGCGTGCAAGATGTGCTGTGCACTTTAGATTTTTGTCAAAAGATGCCTATACGTACATTGTTAAAAAAATTCACGCATAAATTTTATGTAAACATCCAACCATATGCGTGCGGAAAAGGACAAAGTTTAGCAACTGGAAACATGGAATATGGTCACGTTCTTTGTCTTGGGAACCTCGTTCCGGGGACGTCCATGGGTGTTCTACGTTTCTGTTTCACGTTCCCTTCTTGTTCCACATTCTGATTTTCTCGTGGTACTAGTATATACTCCCTCCGTCCCAAAAAGGATGTCGTTCTCGCTTCCCGAGAAATGACTACCGGCAATTTTTATAAATACTAAATATCATCGATTAGTATCATAATTAGTATCATCGGAAAGATCTTTAGATCTAGTTTTTAACAAATTTATTTGGAGATATAAATATTGTATGTATTTTCTACAAATTGAGTCAAACTTGTGGTACGAACACCCAAAACGTCATTCTTTTTGGGACGGAGGAAGTATGTGCATGTAGTCCAAAACATGGTAGCCCGGCACAAAGCACGGTAATTTGGCCCGGTACGAGCATGGCCCTGTTGGCTGATGGATGGGCCAGAGGGCTAGCCCGGCACGAGAGATAGGGCCATGCTTGGGCCACTCTCCAAGCACGGTGAACGGCACAGCACGATCTGTTATATAGCCTCGGCCCAGTATAGGCCTGTTAATAGCAAAACCACACAAGCCCACCAGGCCACAATACATCCAACCCTAAATTAGTGTGCCACTAATTAGCCTGGTCATTACTAATACAGAGATCGTTTCTCTTGACACTAGCATTTTATTTCTACTAGCTTGTTTTCTTTTGACAACGGCCCGGTAGAAATCGGTCCCTATTTCTAATGGCGGATTTCTTAATAAACCGCTAGTAGAAATACGATTTCTACCGGAGGTTCCAAGAAAACCGCTAGTAGAATTTCTCTTAGCGGTTTTCTTAAGGAACCGCCAAGTAGAAATCGTATATCTACTAGCAGTTTTTTAAGAAATCCGCTACTAAAAATAGTTTGAAATTGATTTTTTTGAGTTTTTCAAACTTCCTCGGATGGAGAAACTTTCAAAATAGAAGTTATAGATCTTAAAAAGTTATGAAACTTTATAGTTGACCACTTTTTCATTTGAAATCATCTTTTCATGGAGAAAACTACGTCCGAATTTGTCAAATTTGAAATTTAAATTTTGTAAACGATCTCGGATGGAGAAACTCCCTAAATAAAAGTTGTAGAGCTTGAAAAGTTATGAACTTTGTTGTTGATAACTTTTTATTTTAATTTGTTTAGGGCCTCAAACACTGAATTTATGCTCGGTTTTTCGATAATATGCGGGGGAAAGAAATAAAAGGAATATATACATATGTGAGAGTGTGTGTGTGCAAGGCTAGGGAAGGGGTTGCGCGAGGCCAAGGTTATGGGTTTGAAGGCCGGCAACCGCGTAAGCGCAAGGTTCGAAGACCGGTAACCGCGTAGCGCGTGATTTACGCGAGAAAATGCGCGACTTCGGGCGGGTGCCTCCCATGTTTAAAAAATATTTTTGCTATTTTTTGCTATTTTTTAGCAAAAACATGAATTCTAGACAACGATTTATACTTGGTAGTTTCTTAAGAGAACCGTCGGTACAAATCGTATTTGTAATTAGCGATTATAAAAAGAACCACCAGTGGAAAAGGCTAATTTTCTCTGGCCTCTCCCACTGGTGGTTTCAAAAATGCTAGTAGAAATATGTTTACAACCGCCAGTAATAAGCTTTTCTGTACTAATGCATTCTCCCAATTCCCCACCCACACCGCACCTCAGCATCTTCGACTCACACACGCGCATGCCGCCGCCGCCGATGCCTTCTTCCTCCTCCCCTCCAGCCGCACTCCTTTCCATAACTTCTGAGCCGCCGCACTCTTTTCCCTAACTCCTGAGCCGCCGCACTCCCTCCAGGAGACCGCGCTGAAAGGTCCTAAATGGCTAGAAGGAGGGTGAATAGCCTAATAAAATTTCTACAAAGCACTTAACAAACCGGTTAGTGAATTAAATGGCAAAGCGAATGTTGCGCTAGCCTACTAAGGGGCTGCAAGCCAACCTACCCAATTCTAGCAACCTAGTATGCTAAGCCACACACAACAACCCTAATACACTACAAGCTACCTTAGTGCATAAAGATAAATCGCAAGGAAGAGACCGAGAAGGTGCAAACCGTGCCTTCGGGAAGATGACCAATCACCGTCTTGTCAACTCAATGAAACCCGAAGCGACGATCCAATAGAGAAATCCAAGTTGATCTTGAAGGATAAAGCCACACAAGAATACCAAGGGAGAGACGATTTTTATCCCGAGTTTCACGTGCTTGCCGGTACACTACTCCTCGTTGTGTCGACCATACACTTGGTAGTTCGATGGCTAATCGGCATCAATGCCAAGCCCTCACTGGGCACCACAAGAACTCACACAAAGTGAGAGTAGCTCAATGACACGAGATTCCATTAAGGATTCCTTTCGCGACTCCCGCGGGGTAGGATCGAACCCCTCACAACCACCGGGTGTGACAAGAACAATCTTCTTCACTTGCTCAACACCCTCTCGCTGCTCCAACCGTCTAGGTGACGGCAATCACCAAGAGTAACAAGCTTAATCGCAGCAAGATCGCTCACTAGTGCCACTAGATGCTCAATCACAAGGCAAATGCACTAGGAACACTCTCAATCACTCTTTGGATGCAAGCAATCAAGCAAGATGAGAGGAAGATGGTTGGCTTGGCTCTAGGGTGCTCAAGAATGATCAAAGTGTGCAAGAGTGACTCCCTAAGCCAGCCAACATGCTTCTATAACCGCCACTCAAAACATCCAACCGTTACCTTCTAAGTGGGGCAGAGTCGGGGGCGTACGCCTAGGCATCGGACACGTCCGATGCCTATCCCCGAGCTCCACCCGGTCGCCACATGTCCTCATTTGAATTAGACCATTACGCGCGCTTCATAAGAAGCATCGGATGCTCAGACGCCTAGCATCGGACGCGTTCGATGCACGATTTCGTGCTCACAAACATCACGCGTCAGACGCTGAGCCACCGGACGCAGGCCGAGCCACCGGATGCAGTCCAGAGAGGTTCCAAACCTCGCATACACGCACCTGATGCGTCCGACGACTATGCACCGGACGCAGGCTAGCGTCCGATCCCTATGCGTGTCACACCCAAGTTGGATCGCTTTGCTTCGAACGCGCCGACGCTAGAGCGTTGGATGCTCCAATGCACGTCACTGTGCTGCGCCAAACTTCACAGGGTCAACGGACGCGTCTGATGCCTCTGGACCCAACGTCCGATGCCCCTGTAAGTGCATGAAAACGCCAAGTCCCACCTCACAAATTCGATGGGAGGGGTTTATACCCAAAACCCCATCTATCCTTGTTCTCATGTGCCAACACCAATGTCTCATCACTTGTGCTCGTGTGTTAGCATTTTAAAATGAATTTTGCAAGAGATAGTTAGCACACTAGGTCCCCAATGCATATGCAAAGTCATTGCTTACCTAGTGGCACTTAGATAACCGATATTGCGCGACATCGCCCCTCTTAATAGTACGGTTATCAATCCTAAACTCGACCGTCAACTTCTCTACTCGCCTACGGCCGGCGAAATGGAAATGCCCCTAGCATATACCTTTGCCTCTAGCTTTCTATTCCGCTTCTCCTTTCTCTTCATCTCCAAGGGTGACACTTGATCATTTGTGGTCACTTCCATCGCCTTGATCTCCACTCCACCACTTGGCTTGGACCTCCCCTTCCTCTAATGCTACACATTTAGCAATAGGGTTAGTCCAAGGTTTCATCAATTAACCAAAATCAAACTAGGGCTTTCATGCGCCTTTCCAGCCATGACGGGAGCATGGTGGCCATGCGAGCGCCAGCTATGGGGACGGCGGCCTCCACCCGCTCTGTCCTCGAATTTGCCGTCTGCCGCAGTGGTTGCGTGGATCCAACCCCGAGCACCTTAGCGCGAGCTACGAGCACACCGGCGGCCATGGGAGCCACGACGTCAGCGACGACCTTCTCCCTTTCGCCGTCGGTCCCCATACTTCTTCGCTCTCTCTCCTGGCAATGGGCCTCGGGCTGGCTCGTCACGCTATTGGGCCCATGCTTTTTCGGATGGCCCGGCATGAAATTCGGCCCATCGGACCAGGCCTGGGCCGGTAGGCATGAAGCCCTACAGCGGCACGGCAAGGCGGCCCGAAGGGCCCTATAGATGGGTCGTGCCGGGCCAGTCCGTTGCTCATCTATGCCTCATGGGAAAATAGCTGCTAAGAGACAAGGTGTCGCAGGACACGTAATCATCGGCTCTACTGTACACTAGTATATATGCCGTGCTAACGCTACGGACCATATTACGTCGAAAGTTAATTTCATCAAATTTGAAGCACCTTTCATTAAGATTCAATCAAAAACCTATTTCTGTGGCTCAAAAAAATTAAAACGATGCAGTTGAAAAAAGCATTGTTGTACCTTTGTCGCAAAAGTTACAATTCATTCTCGTTTTATAAAATTCGTAAATCCACTTAGGAAGGCACTCAACTGTTTAAACAAGTTTCATTAAATCAAGTTGTGACAAAGACTTGGGACCATCCAGGGTTGAATTAGCTAAAAAATCATGAAAAGCACAGCCTGCATACTTTTCAGTTTGCTCCTTAATCCTCCATTTATCAAGGTTGCATAGGCATCAGCTTGCTCCTTAAGCCCTTCAGGATCCAGTTCCTCCATGATCAAGGCTGCATACTCCTCAGCTTGCTTCTTAAGGCTCGACAATTTATTAGCAGCACTCAGCATAACTAACATTTCGGTGATGCCTAAAAATGTTTTGGTTTGACCAAACAACGAAGAATTAAAAACATTAAATCAAGCTAAGTGATGGTATTTTTTCCCAACCTTAGGTCAAAATTAAAAAGCAGTAAATCAAATTAAAGATGGTATTTTTTCTGCACGAACGAAACCTAGGAAGGCCATCACATGGCCAAGAAAGTGAGGGAGAAAATCCACCTCGCCTCCTAGCTGAAGTGGGTAAATTGCCTATGAAGGTACCCTAGTGCCTTCCAAACTGCTTCCTCCCATTCCTCGAAACCCATTCTTCACAAAGGATCTGCATCTTTGATACACCCAAAAATGTGAACCACGATTGCTAAGTTCATGGCCAAACACATGTGAAAGTCATAAGATGAGCACCATTATTCACCAAGAAAAATAAAAGAAATGATGAACAGTGATCTTGGACTCTTGGCATGACTGAATCGAGTTGAAAGCCAAAAAAAATACCAAAGAAGCAATTACAGATTTACATACCCAAGCCTTGAAAGAGACTTCTTAAGATGTCTTTCCTCCTTTGTGGAAATGCTTGCATGCACCATCAAATTCATCAGTTTCAGGACCAGCAAGGTCAAGAAAGGTAATTCTGCTAGTTCTTGAACTGCTAAATCCATTTGATGAACCCTGTAATATCAATATTACAAAGCAAATATCCAAAAGATAAATTAGCATATGTACATCCTTAAAACATATGATATAGTTATTAAAATATAATACAAAATACAAAAGTGATCTCTTAGATTTAGAAAGGTTGACGAATCTAGAAGCATCAAAAAAAAAAAAAAAAAAAAAAAAATCAGCCTGTACAATGGAAGTAGCTGTTTACCTTGCTCAATGCAAGCTTCAATAACGCAGGTGAATATATCACATAAGAGCAGGAACTTTTCAAGTTCATACTGGTGGTGCCATTTTTTCTGTTTGAAAGTCCGTATAAAGAAAAATAAACTCAGTCGTTATCATGCAAACACTAATCCAAAGAAATACCCTCGAAAAAAAAAGACTAATCAAGAGAACCATCCTTACAAAACAGACTTCTTGGTAAATAATACACTGATGCAGTAGCAGCGGATGTTACAGAAACAAATTCATTGTTCATGCTCATGCCTGACCAGAGCATTCACTGTCCAGGAACAAAGAGAAAACAACATGAACTTGCCACCTAAACTGACAGCAGCAACTTCATTAGGATCAGCATAATTCGTTCGAAATCATGTTCAGATGACCTGTAAGTTTTTGCATCCAGAAACTGAGAATTCTAGCAGGACGCAGGTAACATGAAATAAAAAATATTACATGCCGCAATTCCTGTTCCTTGTCCTCTCACTCCAAGAACCTTCACCGCCTTTCCTCACTGGGTTCATGCTCATACATGCTTTTCCCTCTAGAGGAAACACATTGCTGAACTGCATAGCTGAAGTAAACCTACACGATCACAACCATTAACCACCAAGCAGTTATGGAAATCTATGTCACTACGTACTAAGTCAAGACGCAGGCAAAAAACGGATTAAAACTTTGAACAAAACACAGGTTATCATTTATCAAAGCGCAATAATCAATAAACTTTTTTTGCAGGGCAATAATCAATAAACTTTGAAACGCATGCATCTCACGAGGTACGGATCCAGCAAGTTGAATCCAAGCACCACATCAGCGAGAACTCCTGTGAGGAAAGCGAGAACAGATCAGGGACAATCCATGCATCTCGCCAGGCACCCGAACACTCTCGTCGTCTAGATCAAAGAGCTCCAGTGCCGGCACCTTGTCCACCACGAAGAGATCCTTCCCCAGCGCCTCCACCACCCTGACCTGCCTCCACCACCCTGGAACCGTCGGGGAAGAATCCCATGCGCGAGGGGAGCCAGGCAGCCGGCGGCATCGATCAACGGAGGGGGCCGATGTTTTTTCTTTCTTGCGGAACGGATGGGAATCGAACCTGGCCGCCTCAGGGTCACGCCGTGCGGCGGTGCGGCGGTGCGGGTGCGGGGAGGTGAGTCTGAAGCCTGCATCAAACTCTCGTCCATAGCCATCGGATTGTGTGCGGTGTTTTCGTAGCCTTGATTTTAATAGGAACGAATTTCTGTATGTATTTTACTAGGTGTATTATTATTATTAAAGTTCTCAGCAGGAGACATTTGTTTTGGTAGATCTAAAATAATTTAACTTTTTTTTTATAGTAGAGAACACGACATAAGTTATTTTTCACATTATTTCAGGCCATCATTTAATTATATTTTTCTTATGCCTCGTCATCCGTTTATTTTTTCACGGTAATCCACCAAACAACTGGACGACACACCGTTCACCCCAAAAAGGAAAAAAAAAAAAAAAAACTGGACGACACAAGAAGCCCACATGAAGCAGATGCTCTTTGATTGTGAGGGCACTTTTGAGTAATCATCAGCCTTAAGCCCGTTGGCCCGGCACGGACACCTTGATTTCGGCCCGGCCCAAACACGGCACGGGCACGACTGCATAGGGCTTAGGGCCGGCCTGGCACGGTTAGAGGGCCGTGCCTGGGCCGCCACTGAAGCACGAGGGCCGGCGAGGATGAGGAAGGAGCCCGGGGACAGCGGGGGGCGAGCCCAGCCGCGCTCGCCGCGGCCGCACTCCACCTCGACGCCGTCGATGTCGTTCTGCGTGAGCACGGCGAGGAAGCTCGTGTCCCGGTGCGCGGGGAGGCCGACGACCCTCCCATCCGCCGTGCCGGGCGCCACGTACTCCGTCAGCCGGAGCTTGAACGACGTTGCCTTGGCCTGCTCCGCGATGTACTCGGCGGTTGCGCCCGCGCTCTCCAGCACCATGCGCCGCAACACGTCCTCCAGCACCGCCACTTTCTCCGCGTACGCGTGCATCGACTCGCTGCAGCAGAATTTTGTTTTTGCCTCGGATCAATTAATCTTTTTTGAAAGACCACGTAACACGAAGGTATTTGGACGTGATGATCTCTACTCGTGTTCACCAGAAGGATTTGTTGCCGGTGTCGGGCCACATGAGGTCGGCGAAGGCGCGGACGGCGTCGGGGGAGAGCGGGTCCACGATGGCCACGCTCTCGTACGGCAAGCCGGGGATGGAGCCGACGTAGCCGCGGTACGGCTTCTCGCTGGTGTTGCGCGCCTTGGCGCTCACGGGCAGAGAGAGGAGGGACTCCACCGCGCCGCCCGGGCCGAGAACGGCCGCGCTGAGCTCCGGAGGGATGAGGCCGTCCATGACGGCCTCGAAGCAGCCGTGCTCGACGAGCGCGTCCATGACGGCCGCGCGCACGGCGGTCCACCGGGAGTCGCCGGGGCCGGCCGCTGGGTCGATGCCCGTGAGGTCGATCCTGGGGATGCTGCCCTGCACGTTGTTGGCCATTTCTGCAGCTTGTCCTGCGTGGCCTCTGGGGGCAGTTTGCGGCTTTTGTGAGACTGATTGTTCTTAATGCTGACGAAGTTCGTCCTAGCGCGGCTTTATAAAGGTGGATTACTTGATTCGGTTCAGATACTTCAAGCAAGTGAAACAATTTTCGCATCCTACTGACTACTGATGATGAACCTCAAACGACAAAACGGGCATATAATTTTGCATTTTGTTTTGGTGTCGCCAATGTTTCTTTCGTGATGGACGCAGGAAGATTCCGTTGTCTCAGATGCTTGCGGTGGCGATATGCTCTCTCTGTTCTTTCTGTTTGTTTTTCACCCTCGTAGGAGTTCACATGTTTGATCCACTAATCTATACCTATTAATATTAATATTAATATTATTAATATTATATTATATTAATATTATATTAATATTAATATTAAATTTCTTCCCATTTTTTTGGTATGGCCTCCCAAACTAACCGTGAATGTGCAAATCAATCACTGCACTCACACTCTCGCTTTCACTCTAACTTTCTTTATTCAAAAAAGTACTACGATGTGATTTTTATTTCTGTTTCGGTTATTATTAATTATTAACTAATAGTTGCTACACATCATCGAGGATCGGATCATTGTTTATTAACCATGGAGCACATAGTTTTATAGGCGATGTGGCACTAATTAACAAGTAAACAAATAAAACAGTTTAGAATTCACCTCTGCCTTTTTGTCTCTTGTTGGGCCAAACACAAGCCTAGGCCCATAACGGATTTGGACTGAGAGAGAGAGAGATGGACCATTGAGAGAGACTTTCAATCATCTTTTCATTCTTATTACATAATTTATTCTATACTTTATATATACTCCATAGATAAATTATAAAAGTCATATGAAAGTGGGCATGAAGTAAAATATTTTAACCTAAATTTATTTCATGGTACCGATAGTTTTTCTTTTGGACCACTCAATATGTTCTCTATATATAACTGAGAGCTGGTGCCGAGTCTTTCAAATAAAATAAATATTTTACAAGAAAATCAAAATTATGTTTATACGAATAAAATTCAATCCAGTTATACCTCCTGTTGCAACGCACGGGCATATTTGCTAGTAATAATAAATAAATAAAAAGGCCTTAAGAATTCATCTTTTAATAGGAAGGAACATGAATAATATAAATGGCAAATTTTGCTGTGAGGTAGATCCGGCGGCCCCCTCTTTGTGATTCGCTCGGCGAAGCGCTTGAGACATCTATCTGCCAAGATCATCTGAGGTTGAGGAGTAATACTGACATCGTCCGTCGCAGCGTTGGCCAACGTTGGGCTCATCGCCTTGGTGTCTTGGGCACGCCTCGGCCTCGACGACGCCGGTGCCCGGTGGGAGGCCTCCGTTGATGCTCCAACATCCTGGGAGGCGACCGAGGTAGGCGTGATCCTAGGTGCTGGGCGTCCAGCTTCTCTAGCACTGGGTCGACCCACGTGAGAACCACCACGCTCGCGCGCAGCTGCAATACAGCAGCGGATCAACGGCGATAGGGAATGCTGGCAAAGGACACCAACGCCGATCAGGGCACTCGTATTCTTATCAGACTTTTCCAGGCGTGCGTACAAATCGTTTTTTTTTTGGACGAAAGCTCTCCATATCTTTTTAGAAAAAAAAAGAAGTAACAGATAACAGATTTGTGCTAATATGTACAAATTTGTAAATAATATTTTAACTCGTAAACAATTTTAAATGAAAAATTCTCAACGCCAAAGTGTTAAATCTTACCGAGTATTACAACTTTAATATAAGACTTGTTTCCATCTAAGATCATTTAAAAACTTTAAAATTAAATTTAAGAACTTAATATATAATTATATATATCTGGGCCCCTAAACAATCTGGAATAAAGCATGGCTTTGGGCATCAAATATTGGCTTCGGCTTCAGCAACATAGATTTTGACATAATCCATGGGGAACTCACCACGGTATTTTGCGTAAAAAAAACATAGGTTTTGACATCAAGTTTTTTAAGCACATTGTAAGAAGTTTTAATAGTTTTACGTTTATAACTGGCCGTGCCGCCACAATCTCCTGTTGTGGCATCTTCGCTTCGGCTTCAACAAAGTGCGGCTTTTGGTATCAAATATTGGCTTCAGCTTAGACAACGTGGCTTTCGCATCAATATCTAGACCCTTAAGATTACTGACATGGCTTTCCACAGTACTCCTTCTGTCCCGTTTTGAGTGTCGCTCGGGAAATGTGATTGTAAGGGGAACATGTTTTCAAAAAACTCTGATAAAGAGGAAGAGGGAATATGCTTAAAAAAAACTTGATGTCAATATCATTACAGCAGGTACAGGCACTGCCAGTGTCTCCTACTGCAGCATCTTGGCAAGGGCTTCAACAACCTCGCTTTTGGCATCAAATGTATTTAAGCATAGCGTGATGTATATGACATCATTTTCCTAATTATATCTTATGTGTCTGATTCATCTATAAAAGAACCGTGGTAAGCTGTGAATGAAAACGTTATAAGCTGTTTGGTTAAAACAACTATGAGACATACCTCCTCTCTTTATCTTTCTTGAAATAACCATAAAACACCTCCTTATTATTTCCAACCAATTGAAAAGGTACAAAGCTCTGAAAGTCAAAAGTATGATCTAAAGTGCTGCGGAAATTGTACTACGTAAAAACTGTTCATTCTAGAAAAAAACTTCTAATTCTATTCGTTTAGTTAGTGTTTTTCTTTTTGGTAGAAAAAATATTTTTCAAAAGCTGAACCAAACGTGGTCTAGCATTTGAGTGCATGGTGGGTGGGCCAATACATGGGATGGTGCGACCAACAGGGAGCTTTACGGGACTAACGTTTAGGCAGCCTCAATGTCATCCTATTAAACTCTCTCTGCTCCCATGAAATTTCTACCATCTCTATTTATCAGTACAATTCAATGCCTATATAAAATGAAATTAAACATATAATAATTAAGATGTCATTTTAGAGAAACCAGTTCAACATATACTCCCTTTGTCCCTAAAAGAATCAATTCTTAGAATCCGTACTAGTCAAATTTTTTTAACTTTGACTAACTTTATAGAAAAGGAGTAACAATATCTATGACATAGGATGATCATATTATGAAAATATATTCAATGGTAAATCTAGTGATACTCATTTGATATCATAAATGTTAATATTTTTTCTAGAAATTGTGTCAAAGTTTAAAAAATCTGACTTAAGAAAATCTTAGAAATTGACTTTTTCAAAGATAAACGAAAACAGTCCTTCGTTCTTCTTGATCTAGTAAAAAGTAGTAATGGTTTTTAATGTTTTTTTCTCTCTCCAGCCTCTGACACAATAGAACAAAGCACCCCCTATGCATCACCCACCACAGGTGACACCACCGACGAGACGTTGACGCAGGTCTTATGACAAATTGATGGATCAAAGTGTTCACCTTGCCAAGCACCATGTTCTAAAAAACTTGGGGATTGTTAGAAATGACGGGAAGCTAAACGAGAATGCAACTCAAGAACATACAGATTGTGTGAAAGAACTGATGCAGCCAGATCTTCTTGAGTTACTCATGCGTACAAAGAGTCATGCTTTCTGGGATCTTGTGACGGGGGATCTCTTTGCCTGTTCGCTAGGCTTTGTTGTTAGTTTAGTTATTGTTGCCTTGTAGTTCATTATGGTAGTTGTTTTCGTTGTCATTGCTTCTGTTGTTGTTTGCTTGTCGTCTTGGATTTGTGAATGTTGTATTCTTGCTCTGTTGTATTGCTCAGTCTAGGTTTCTTTTTTTTAATACAAGATTCATTTCAAAAAAAAGTTTTTAAATTCGTGCAAGGTGCAAACTAGTATTTTCTGACAGGAGCTAGTAGCAATTTTTAGCTAGCCATATTTGATCCGGCGTGCATATTGCACCATGTCTAGTATTTTTTTCTTTCTTGTTAACATCCTAAAAAAGTAATACTTCTCTAATGTTAGCTCGGTCAACTCTTCAACCTTATAGCTCAGTCAATCTTAGCGTCGGGTAGAAAATGCTAGCTGGTGTCGGGGACAAGTGGAAAAAACAACACATTAAGGTTTGTTTAGATATACTCGTATTCACCTCAACTATATGCATGTCCAAATGTATTAAGGTGGAACTTAAACACCTTAATCCATTTCAACACACATGGATTAAGGTGAATATGACTGTATCCAAACAAGGTCCATGGAAATAAATATGTGAATAGATCTCCTAGTTTATGGTTTAGACATAGCTAGCAACTAAGATGTTTTTAGAAGGTTGGATAAGAAGATATCTTATAGAGGTCTTAGTTCAGACTTCAAGAACCCCTCTTTTAATGAAATATACGTGAGGTCGTGTTTAAAAAAAAAGACTTCAAGAACCCTTGATTTGGGATTCTTGGGCTATAACGATAAAGATGCTCTCAGCTACGACCACTCATAAGGTGTTCCCTACAATTGGAGGCTAGTGACTTCACTATCCCAATAGGAACTTAGACACACGTCATTTATTTTCTCGAACCGTTAACAACTCTATCTATAAATATACACAGCCTGAGGCTGAATTTAAACGTTCATCATCCAGTTCCTGTTGTCTACATCATTATTATCACTAACATCATAGTGGAGCAAAGCCATGGAGCTACTGCTCCCTTGGTGCTTGTACATGATTCTAATTCTAATCTTCGTCCCCCTAGCTCTAGTACTCCTCGATCTGAATCCACCTTGTGCGCCAGGGACAAGGTTGCCGCCGGGTCCATGGCGGCTACCGGTAATTGGCACCCTCCATCACCTAATGATCATGAAGAACCCACGGCTCCTGCACCGTGCTTTGGCTGTGCTCGCACGCCGCTGGGACGCCCCCGTCATGTACGTCCGGCTAGGCGAGCTGCACGCCGTCGTCGTCTCGTCGGCCGACGCCGCACGTGAAGTTATCAAGGAGAATGACACCAACTTCGCCACCCGGAGCATGACCACGACCGTCCGAGACACCATCGGAGACAGGCTAGGGATCGTGCTGTCGCCCCACGGTGCCACGTGGCGTAGGCTCCGCCGGATCTGCACGACCGAGCTCCTGAGTGCACGGCGCGTCCGGTCCTTCCGCTCCATCCGGGAGGACGAGGCCACGCACCTCGCCCGCGCCATCGCCACGGACGCACGCTCCCGCTCCGGCGAGCGTCAGTTGGTCAACGTCAGCGAGCTGGTGTCCCGGTTCGTGTCCGACACCGTCCTGCGCGCCATCATGGGCGAGCGGTTCAGGTGGCGGGACGAGTTCATGGCCACGCTGGCCAAGGCCATGACGAGGGGTGCCGAGTTCAGCGCGCAGGACCTGTTCCCGTCGTCGAGGCTCCTGCGAGCCATGAACGGCACGGTGAGCGAGACCAAGGCGCTGAACGCCAAGATGTTCGAGCTGGTGGATCGCGCCATCGACCAGCGCCGCGGGAGGAAGCAGGCTGGATCAGCGGCTGCCGAAGACGACGGCGCCAACGAAGCATTGCTCGATGTGCTTCTGAGGCTGCAGGAACACGATGATGATCTCGACTGCCCTCTCACCATGGCGACCATGAAAGCTGTCATCCTGGTACTACCTATTATCAATCCTTGGCATCACTATCTGACTTCTCTGAATTGTTACGCGGCGCATCTCTGCAGGACATGTTTGGGACCGGAACCAGTACAACATCGACAACGATCCTATGGGCCATGTTAGAGCTGATGAAGAGTCCAAAAGTGATGCGAAAAGCGCAACAAGAGGTACGCCATGTCCTGGGATGCAGCAAGTCTCGGGTAACAGAGGATGACTTGACCAACCTGAAGTACCTAAAGCTTGTCATCAAAGAAACACTAAGGTTGCACCCAGCAACCTGCGTGCTCTTCCCAAAAGCAAGCCAGGAATCTTGCAAGATCCTTGGGTATGATGTGCCGAAAGGCATGCTCATGGTCATGAATGTCTGGGCGATTAACAGGGACCCGAAATACTGGGACGATGCCGAGGTTTTCAAGCCAGAGCGTTTCGAAGGAATCACGGTTGATTTTCGTGGCACGGACTTCCAGTTCTTACCGTTCGGTGGAGGAAGAAGGATGTGCCCGGGCATAATGCTAGCGCATGCCAACATTGAGCTGGCACTCGCGACACTCCTATATCACTTCGACTGGCAGCTCCCACAGGGGGTCATACCTGATGAGGTAGACATGGATGAGAAATTTGGTGTCGATGTTCGCCCGAAGAGGGATGTTTACCTTAGTCCAGTCCTAGTTCTGCCACCGAAAATAGATTAGTGCTAGTAGCTTGCTCGCAAGTTGTAAGCATCGGGTGCTAAGGACGACAATAGTATGTTCTTGTGCACTTGTGTAACATGTTATTACAATTTGAAAAATGTTTATGTGCAGACCCCAAATTTCTTAAAGCAAGGTTATTAATATAATACTTCCGGTCACTGGTTGTATATGGATCTTTGCATCCCATCTCTCGGCCAACCAATATAGTAGTTAACTCTTCACTCATAAAGTTTTTTTTTCCTTTTTAACGACTTACACAATATAACGTATATACTCACAACGCACGCACACTCACCCCTATGAACGGACATACACAAATCATATCTAAAGTCGGCTATAAACTTACAATCCGCTTCTTCTCTCTCTTCTCCTCTCCTCTTCTCTCTCCCCCCACCTCAGCATAACATTTACTTACAAATCTTTATTATATTTGCTCTAAGCCACCAGCCATCTTAATTAATAAGGCTCACTAGGTACTACTAGCTAGTCTCATTAATTCTAAGTATTGGCAATGGGTATAAGTTAAATATCAAACATACACTACTACAAAAAAAATCTTTACGGGGCGTTTTGAAATAGGTATCGGAGGTGGGCAGGAATTGTAACCGCCTCGATTAATGCCTACGATTAATCGAGGCGGTCATTTTCAATTAACTAAGGCGGTTACAGACAATCACCTCACAAAACCGATTAACCTAGGCGGACACATTAAAATGCCTGCCTTGGTTAATATTGATTAACTAAGACGGCCATCCTACAACCGCCTTGGTAAATACATTTACGGAGGCGGACACATTATAAGGTCCGCATCGGAAAATACTAGGCCTAGTTCGGAGTCCAGACAACCCATCTCGGCCTGATATCTCTCTCAACATATATATACCGCACTTAGAATTTCCTTTCACCCATCCAAACTCTCTCTCTCAGCAACTCCTCACCCGACGATGGCGGCCATCTCATCTGTCTATTGGTTCCCTCTCTCCCCCTCTCTTTCATGGTGTCATGGCCCAGTGAAAGGTCCTTATTTGATTTTGGTAATTGAGTGACAACCTAGGTGACTGATTGTGCTTATGTGAGATATGCAGAGAATTAGTCCATAAGTGATGAAAGAGCTTAATTGCATGATACATGACATGAAGTCATGTGGATAGATGGAGAAGATCAAGATAAGACTTGGTTTGATGGACCGATCGCTATGGTGAAGGGCAAATTAGATGTTTTGAAGCCGTTGGTACCGAATATCGGGAGGCTTGAGCAAAGGCTTGACGTTGAAGGACCGAAGCAATGGTGAATAGCAAGTGAGGTCAAGATCGATGGACCAAAGGCCACGTGATGAGATGGAGTGGATCATATCATTCATGTGGATGGTTGGTGCATTTGTTGCATCAACACAGGAGAAGATGGAATGGAAAGCGCATGGTAAAGGTATAAACTAGGGCTTTTCCATTTTATCGGTCATAGGTGTGTAAAGAAGTTGATGACCGGATTTAGGATACATGACCATAATATCAAGAGGGACTAACTTATTTACATATCGGTTATCTAGTACCACTTGAGCGATCTGACTTTGCATCGTGTTGTTAGGATTGAGTGGCATGGTGAGACGGAGTGAAAAACCCTTGAAATTGTTTGTGAAAAATGCTAACTCACATGCACAAGGTCCTAGATCACTTTTGCAAGTGTGTTAGCTTTTCATAAATATTTGAATAGTTTTCACTTGATCTCACCATGCCACCCGATCCTAGCATGAATGCAAAGTTAGATTGCTCAAGTGGCACTAGATGACCACTATGAAAACAAGTTTGATTCTCTTGATAGTATGCCCATCTGTCCTAAACCTAGGTATAAACTTCTCTACACACATATGACTGGTAAAATAGAATGCCCTATAGGTTATACATTTTTTCTTACACATTTTATTCGATCTCGTCCGATGTTGATGCAACGCATGTACCAAACTTGCACCACAAATGATATGATGCACTTCATATCATCACATGGCTTTTGGTCCATCGATGATCTTGACCTCACTTGCTCTTCACCGTTGCATCAGTCCAACAGCACTAAGTCTTTGCTCGAGCATCCTGCTACGCGGTCTAGCACTTCAAAGTCTCTGACTTTCCCTTCACACTTACAACCAGCCCATCAAGCCAATGCTTATACTGATCTTCTCCATCTAACCACATGATCCATGTCATTTCTCATATGCAATGAGCTCATTCATCACATGTGTGAACCTTGCAACAATTCCAAGCCATTTTGACCTCCATAGCATGTGTTGCTTACACAAGTGTATACTTGTGGACTGTGTATCTCACATAAACAATATTAGTCCACCTAGGTGTGGGGTGTAATCCTAGGTACCCACAAGATGGTACATGGGCCGCACCATTAAGATGGTCCAGCCCACGAGATGGAAGAAGATATGACTCTTATAGTGTAATCTAAATTAGTACCATTCAGATACTTTACTTATAACCCTACCCCTTCCAGAGTATATAAGGAAGGGCAGAGGTCCCCTACTCAGACAAATAAAGTTAGGTCCACATATACAACGCAATCAAATAGAACACAGGATATTGGGTGTTATATCATATTGACGGTCTAAACCTATCTATATCTTGTCTCTATGTACTTGTATTACCATCCATATCCTGATCACACGGAACCTTACTATATAATCTACCCTCGTGGGTATACCCCTTGGTGGGCTACCGACTAGATTTCACCGACACTAGGTTGTCACTCAATTACTAAAACAAAAAATGGACCTTTCACTAGTAGAGAAAATAAAAGGAAGGTTTAGAGCTTCATGTGCACTCTTGCTTTAGTGTGCGTGTGGTGTCATGGATGATGGAGTGGGAGAGAAGCGGCAATATGGAGAGGAGAGGAGAGAGTGTGCCCTGGACGACGGAGTGGGAGAGAAGCGACAGTGGGAGAGGAGAGAGTGGAGGAGAGGGAGATGGAGGCAACAGTGGTTAGAAAACGAGGAAGAATGAGTGTGTCTTACATGTTGGCCTATGCCACCAAAAAACAACCAAAACTAGGTTGGACCTAATTGAATGGTATTGGTAGTTAATGTATCAAATTATCTCGTTTTTGTAATTAAGAGGTCAAAAATCGATGAAAACTCATTGGCACCTAGCATTGTTCCAGGACATGACATCATGTCCCGGAACAACGCTAGGTGCTAATGATTTTTCATCGAGTTTTGACCTCTTAATTGTATATATGTGCACCTTGTCTCCCATATGACCATAATGGTCTATTTGTGGCTGAGAAATTAGGTGTCATTGTGTGACCGAAAATTGGTTATTTTAGTTTGTGTGACTGAGAATTTGATGTGCAAGTTCACCCATATACAAATGTTTTTACACCTGTCCACTATGTTCGGATGTTAATTAGAGGACCAAACATAAACTAATTTTAAAACTAATTTCATAAATTGTGACTTATTAGTGTTATTTATCCTAATTAGTCTATGATTAACGTATACTTACTGTTGCACCATATGCAATAATCATAGGCTAATTAAGTTTAATAGACTCATTTCACCAATTAGTCACCAATTATGCAATTAGTTTTAAAGTTATTTCACGTTTGGATCTTCTAAATAGCATCTAAACATAGTGCTAATAGTTTTTAGCAAGTTGGATCTACAAACCCTTAGTTGTGCCGCTGGAAATCCAGTCCTAGGTCGTAGCTTGCGCTAGCTCTATGGGGTTACTCATTGCTTCTTGAGGTGGATTACTAAACTCCATTCATCATTTTTAACCAATTACAATAATTTTCATGTTGAACTGAACCTTATACAAAGCTGACATATATATAAATTTTTTTACAGGAGAGCTGCATCTCTTTTATAGTAAGAAGGAGAATTAAAGTTTGAGTACAATGCATGCCGGGCGAGACATAGCAGATAATTAACTGGCCTATTAGTATATACATTTTGCAAAGGTTCAGGTGCCCGGCATATATACAGGAGGGATCACAAGGAGATGCTGTTTTGTAGGAGGTTCCGCTTGCAATATGCTCCCTCCGTTCTTTGTGTTTGTTTTTTACCCTCGAGCACATGTTGTAAGAAATGTTTTTTTGCAGTTGTTTCTAGACAGGAATCTGGGATACTGAGTTTTGCATTCTAAAAAACATGCATATGGTACAAAGTCTTCGTATCCATATGGTGAATTTTTCTCCCTAATTACCTGTGGTGAGTTGGTGACCATGAACAGCCAGCATGACCAAATAGCATTAGACATAGTCGATAAAAGTACCAAATACTGATAGATGGTCAATTGACAAAGATTATTTCTAACAGATGATTGATTGAAGTTCTGGTTTACAGTAGGTGTGGTATCTACGCAATAGCATCCAACATTAGATCAGTATAAGCGGTTGGTTGATATAACTTCATATCAACATCAGTGACATGTAGGGAGAGTCGACATAGATCTATGCTGACTAGCCGTAGGTCGTTATAACTGCTTATACTGACACATGGAGTCATTATGGATGGGTTGTGGCATGGTGAAAATAAAATAAGCCCAGTAAAATACAACTGTAATCAGATTGGAATTATGGATATGTCGTCTCTTACAGTAATCCTCCTAAAAATGTACAAACAAGAAAAGAATATGCAAATATTTCTCTTACGACAATCCTCCTAAAAGGAACAAACAAAACAAGGGACATTTTGTTTTTAATTTCTACTAAGGCCAAACAATTGAGAACGGATCAAAGATTCCAATTGTTGTAGCTTAGTCTCACACTAGCACATGGATTATGCCTGTAAGGTCGTTCAGGTTGCAGCCAAGGCTTACTGTAATTTTTGTGCACATCAAGTGAGCTACAAATGCACTCACATCAAATGTAGTTATGCCTAACAATTCCGTAGCCAAACATGATTAATTTAGAGCTGAAAAATACTATAGTCCAAACTGTCCAGTGGTGAAAAAAATATGAAAACCAGACAATTAATAAAAAGTCTAAATTTCAGGATTCAGCTGAAATTTTGTGAAGACAGATGGTTCAGCACCCTTTTTTTGTCCGATAGTTTAATTCTTTTTATTAGAGTTCTATAGGGCAGATTGATTAAAATAAAAAAAACCACATATCCAGTTTACAACACAGAAGTTCCAAATTTAAACCCCAGCTCCAACCGGAAGCGGGAAAGGCCAACCACCACTACTCAGAGCGACCCAAAATTCTAGGACTAGCACCGAAACAACAACCAGTAATAGAAAAGCATTACAAAACTCTAGAACACTGGGCCTAAATTCTCATTCAGCGCCTTCCACCAAGGCAGCGGGGAGCTGATAGTTCACACTGAAGTTAATTTTTTGCAGAATCTTGTAAAGCATGTCATAATTTATAAGGTCTCCATATGGAGTATAAGATCATCAAAATAAAAGTTCAGAGCAAGGAGAGATATTCCAAGGTACTAAAACATCATCGTGCTGAAAAATACTAACACAGGATATCCGGCACAGGATATCCGGTGAGGACCATCAAACGTTTGGTGCTTAAATATAAAATAAAATATAAGGTTGTCCAGTTTTTTCCAATGACTATTTGATGGATTGGTCTATACTATAATCTACACCCACCCGTTTTTTGAGGTACTTGGACATTAAGGAGACCCTAGGCATTTTGGAAGAGTTCCACGTCACTTGATAGTATAAAGTTTTCATCCAACAAGTGAAATAAAGGCTTGGTGAGAGCAATTAGATAGTGACTAGTATAGTGCCCGTGCTAACACCACGGCTTAATTTTAAGGAAGCATTTAAAAACAACTTAACAACGGTATAATAAAGTTATGTGTTGTATTAACCATCTAATTTCAGAGAATTTCTGGAGTTAAACTTAATCTGAAAAACACTTAAATGCATAAAAGGCATAATAAAGTTACGCCAGTAGCACAATTAATAAGCAGCTCAGTTCTAAAGTTACCAATGGTATTGAAAAAAAAAACACTGTTAAATAATAACATGAAAAAAAATCCAGAAAAACAAGCCTGTTGGCTACAGCTTTAAGCCGCTGTGGCTGCAGTCTCCTAGGTGATGCTACAGTGCTCTGTCCAGCTGAAATTAACTCTCTTCCAATCTTCCTCGATCTCAAGGGAAAACTACTGCATGAAGAGACACAAAAACAATATGACTCAACATTTCCTCAAAAAATATGACTCAATGTGCCTCTTCGGCGTTATCCGAGGCTGCTCGCCTTGGTCTCGCCCTCGTGGTCGGATTGTGTACTTGACTTTCTCTTCCTCTTAATGAAAAACGGGCACAACCCGGTCGCGAAAAAAAAACATTGAACTCTTGTACTCTAGTGTCATCAAATTGCAGGGGAAGCTAAAACGAACCTGTGGCGAGTTCGCACAAGCCGGCAGTTTCTCGATGCAGCGACGGTGACAAGTAGGCGGAGTGGATGCCGAAGGAGGCTGCCATCGTCGCGGCCTCATCATCCCGCGCCGCCGCCGTCACCACTGCCTCTCGGGCCGCCACCAGAGCGCATCAGCATCCATGCGGGCCGCATATCCACCGGAGTGGCCAATGAATTCAGTCTCGGCCTCAGTAACATCTAAAAATAGTAGAAATTAAACCAAACGATACAATGATCAAGATAAGAAATTAAGGATAAAATTAACGATCTAGACATTTGCGCAGCAAGTTTGTGCTCAGTATAGACAATAGCTGCGTGTGTTTCTGGCTTGATGCAATTTTTTGGTTACAGAGCCAAATTAATTCTCATGTGTCCATGCAAATATACGAAACAACAAGCACCCTAGCACAAATTAAAATAATCTGATCTTGTGACGGGACTCCTGCATGCGAATTAGATAATTGGAGAGCAAAACAGTAATACATCAGTCATGTGAGACAGATGCTCAATAAATAACACACAGCACACCCTAAATCAGCTAGCTTGTTGTTGGGTATAAGCAGCATGAAGTTTTATCGCAGCGGGTGTGATTATTCATCAGCAACTTTAGTTGGGTAGTGCAGTGCAATCGATAATTTCCGAGCCAGATCAAGCGGATCCGTCCATCAGCATGAAACAAACACATGTACAGAGAGATGTAGTGAGATGGAGCGAGGGAATTCGGAGGGATGCTTTGCTTACCGCACACATCGATCGGCAATGGGTCTCCAGCGTGGCCCGTGCCGGAGCGGCGGAGTGGCAGACAGCTGGGGATTGGATCCGTTTAGCGCGAGGGCAATGCTGCAGCAGAAGATGAAGTACAAGTCGATCCGATCCACATGAGGCATGGATCCACACGAGCGCAGCGCGGGAGGGGGAGCGCAGGGTTGGCGGCGGCGCCGCAGGGAGATGTGGGGTGGACCTGCTCAGCGGCCACGGCGGCGCCGTGGCGCTGGGCGGCGGCGGCGGCGGGTTGTCTAAGTTTTTTTTTCTGAGAGAAAAAAGAATATCGAGGTTTGAGTGCTTCGAGACTCGAGAGGGAATCGAACCCAGAGGGCCCGGGTGCGGTTGCTTGCCGGAGGAGGAGGGATCGGGGAGGAGCGTGGGAGGAGGGATGAGGACCATACACGCGATGTGCACCCGTCCGTGCGTGGGTGAGTAAGGAGAGAGAATGATCAGAGCAGATCTGGATGCTTGGTTTTGATGGCGTGGGGTTTTCTGGGTACGTTTTGACGTGTGGGTGTGGAAGGAGCTCCTCAGTGGGGGATGTTTTTTGGGGTGGACTTAGAAAAGAAAATCCGGTGCATTAGTAGGTTGATGATGATTAGTACAAGTTAAGCCTTAGTTGAGAGAGAATTGAGATTACCACTTGTAAGCCTGGGCTGCAATGACATTCATTGGGCCTTTGACTCATGAGGGACATCTATGACATTTTTGGTGTGGAGCAGCTTCGACAACTTCTATGGGGGAACAAGGAGAGCCTCTCTATAACAATCTAGTTCATTAGAAGCCTTTAGTAGTTATAAAGTTGGCGGCCTATATAACCAAAATGACACATGTGTGGTTGTGTTTGGTGGGTTTTGAATGTTTAGGAGGGTGAGGGCCAGCTTATAAGCCTTGTCATTCCTAACGTAGCACCTCCGGATTGATCCTTTTACACGAAGCGAGGACGAAAATATAAGTCAGGTGCTACGCGTATACAAACCCGTTCAACGTACGGAACTAGACCATATAAACAGTTTTGTATACGCGATCATAGACTTTTTTTTTTTTTGCGACGTGCGGGATCTTAGACTCCCTTTGTGAAGAAGCTCCATAAATGGACAATGCCAAAGAGAATGAGAGAGTTGGGCAATCATATATCGTGAGCCTATGTGGCTTGCGGTAGTTGTCTTAGTTCGTAGGAACCTCAGTGACTGAGTCCAATAATATATATATCGTGAGCCTAAGTGGCTTGCTGTAGTTGGCTTAGTTGGTAAGAATCTCAGTGATTGAGTCCAAATTACGTCTACGGAAAGGCTGAGTGACCAAAAGCACATCTCGATGGTCTGTAATGTGGATTACGGGTTGCATTTTAGTAATACATTATAAATATAAATACATATATAATGAGATACATTGCTTCATCTCAGGATATTTGCACATGTTTACTTAAGCTCTTTACTTACTGTATTTGTATCTCTACATGTGTTATTTCTGCGTGGATTCACCTTTCGTGGGTTAGCTTAGACTAATTGATAGATTTGGAGTATGTCTTGATGACCCTTAAGTATCACTTTGACCGTCAATAATCCTGCATAAAGTGATGGTAAGACAACAACATAGAGAGATAGGCCTTTAAAACTAACAAATTCCACAAGTTCGAAGGTACATTAACACATCGAATACTTTCTTAGTCCTAAAATAAGTGTTGTTCTCACTTTCTGAGAAGTCAAATATTTTTTATTTTGACAAATATAAATAAGAAAAAATAGCATTTATAGTACATAATTAATGTCATTAGATAGATAGCTAAATTTACTTTCATAATAAATTTATTTAGAGATATAAATATTGCTAATATTTTTTACAAATCTAGTTAAATTTTAAAAAAAGTTTGACCGACGCAAATACTACAGTGACACTTAAGGTTTTTATTTAGATCAGGGAGCTAATAATTAACTCATGTTTTTTATACCAATTAGAAATCTAAATATATGTGCTAATTCTTGGCTGATAAGAGTTAATGAGGACTAACTGGTAGTTAGAGTTTATACCCTTATTAGCTCATGTTTAATCTATTTTAAGCTAATTCTTAAGCCCTAGAATCAAACATACCTTTATTTTAGAAAGAACGGAGGGAGTAGTCGTCGAGCTTCTGTGCACATACCACGTGCGCAGATGCACGGGCGTATCAAATGGATACGTATGTCGTCGGTAGTCACCAAACTTTTAGTGTAAAAGAAGATAATTGTGGAGTTGTGGACCAAGCAGGCCCTACCAATTTCCTGATCCTGATTCCTGATCCAACTCTTCCGCCGATCTCGAGCACGGATCAGATTTCGCAAACTCCCTCTCTCAGAGTCGCAGTGGACGCCAGCGCGGCGCCACGTGAGATCACCACCCCCTGACCGCCTCGCGGTAGAATAGAAAAAGGCTTTTCCGCGCGTGATTAGCTCCAGAATCCAAGCTGCTTGTTGTCGTCATCGTCTGGCAGACTGGGCCTCCGAAAAAGGTCCCACCTGCCAGTGGCACGGATAGCCCGAGAAAAAAGTCTCCAGCAGTGGTAATGGTAATTAATCCTCGTGCCGGCGCACTTCGCTTGCTCACTCGATCCGCTCTGCTCTGCTCTGCTCTCGGTCGTCGCCGGCGGGAGAGGAGCACCGCCAGCCGCACGGTGCGAGTGCGATGTCGTCGTCAACCGCGGGCCCCGTGGCCTTCATCGGCGCGGACGAGCTCAGCGTCGAGCTCGCCGCCTCCTTCCTCCGCTCCGGCGCCTGCGTCCGCTCCTTCGTCCCCAGCGAGGTCAGTCTCTCTCTGCTCGCCCCGATCGCCAACCTTCCGCTCTTCCTCCTCCCCCTGGTTGTGCGCGCTGGAACTTCTCCGGTGCGATCACGCGCGTGTCTAATTAGTGACTCGTGCGCAGGCGGATCAGTCGCCATCTTCGGCGCTCGCGGAGTTGAATGGCCTCATCCGGTGCGCGAGCCCAGTGGAAGCCGCGCGAGGTGAGCCTGCGCTCTTTGCCTCCTCCAGTACTGGCTCGATTCGGTCGGTTGTGCGTTTATGTGTGCCTATTTGTTGGGTTGGTGGGTGTGGAACTGTGGAGTACGCTGCCATGCTTCCTGCGTGACTGTTGGATTGCCGAGGTGATCGGGTCATCGGGCTAAGCTGATCGCGTCTTTCGTTAACCGCAGATGCTGCGCTGGTCGTCGTGCTAAGCGATGCTGGTGTGGTTGATGAGTTGTTCTTCGGAGCTGAGGGTATCGCGAAAGGTACGTGCAGTCATTCCGTTGACTGCTGCTGGCCAGCTTAACTATCTACTGTACTCTACTGTACAAGGTACTGTATATATAACTTATATATACGGTTTGTTTGAGCATTTTAGGATTATGCGCGGGTTCTATTGTATTGATTCTTTCGACATTGCTGCCTAGCCAGCTGGAGAAGCTGGAGCAGAAGCTTACAGGTAAAATACTTTGCATGCCATGTCATTCCCTTCCCAGCCTGGAGGGGCTACTGTGCCAAGAGCTCTAGATCCATTTTTATGTTTTCAACATAGCAAATCTACACATTTGAACCGTCAAATTTTCACGTTTAATTGTTTTGAGTTTAGATGTGACTTGATTTTTCGAGTCAGTATATAACTCTCATCGAGTAATTTGGATGCTACCACTTATATACCCATTGAGTTCCACATGGTCACATGGAGGATCATAGCTTGGTGCTACTTAGCTAACTTAATTTACTGTGCAGATGAGAAGAAGGATGTCTTCCTTCTGGATGGATACATTTTCAGTGGTTTATCTGATGAACTAAAGCAACAGATTATTGTAAGCAGTACAGCATATTGGGAATCTGAATACCATGCATCTTCGTTTTCCCTATCTCTTATTGCTACTTACTTTGTATATTCCAGATTGTTGCATCTGGGAGACAGGACATAGCAGAAAGAGCTAGAAAATTTTTCCATAGTAAGTCAAAAGATATATATGTAAATTTCTTTGCCAATATTTCCATCTTCTTTTATATCTTACGACGTGCTAAGGTGCAGTAATGTTGAAATTTTAATTTACCTGGTTATATTTTCAGGTCTATACAAAACCGTTTACTTTGCTGAAGGTGAATTTTGCACTAGCAGGTTGCTCACACTTTGTGATAATAGTAAATTGTGTTCTATTTCAAGAGTATGTAAGGATTACATATCATATCATTATAGAAAGACAAATAATCCAATACTACCCTATAGCCATGCTATGGAATTTGGAACAACAACAGTAAAAATAGTATCCATACCAGTTACTGCAACTATTATACAGCAGTTTAAAATATATATGTTTTATGTCTGCAGCAAACTTAGGGCAGTGAATGATTTGCTGGAGGGCATTCATTTTGTTGCGTCTATTGAAGCAATGTATCTTGGTGTTCGAGCTGGGATTCATCCATCAATTATCTATGACATAATATCAAATGCTGCTGGGAGCTCGAGGTTATGGGAGTTCCTTTATTCTTTTGTGTTCTGTCTAAACAAATAATACCTGACATTCTGTTTAGTAAAATGTTACTACACTGGATTACAGGATATTTGTGGAGTTAGTTCCAAAACTTCTGAATGAGGATCCTTTGCTTGTTGATTTTCTAAACTCAGCAAGGAAAAATGCAGTGAGTTCCTATTCACTTTTCTTATGACAGTTGTAACAGTTCCATTCTTTCCACATTCTTGGGTCCTCTTAATTCTTTATATTTGCCATCCTGGTAGTGCTAACAGGAAAGAATTGTCTCTATTGCATGGCTAAATGCTTCTCTTTCTGAATCTCTAATAGTTTCACTTTTTACAAATCATAGAGCCATGTGCTGGATATGGCAAAATCAATAACATTTCCGCTGCCACTTTCGGGTGTTGCCTATCAACAATTGATACATGGTATGTCTAAAGCTTCTTTACATGTTGACCCATTTGCTAGCCAGTGGCAAACACTAACCTGGAATCAAAGGCCTGAGATAATCCATCCCACATTTATTATCTGCCTTACCATATCTAGAAGATTGGATGCTTTGCATGCTTGCTTATTTTTTTTTTTGGGTTCATCCACTCTTTTTTGTACTACTTATTCGCAGGTTCTTCAGCAATAACTGGAGATGAATCTGTCTCACCACTGAAGGTGTGGAATAGCTGTTTGCAACTAAAACCTGCTAACAGGTGCTCTTTTTTCAAATCGGTCTTAGAATTTGGAACTTTGCATTTCAGGTTTGGGAAGCATCATTTGGAGTAAATATTGTTGATGCTGCCAGTCAACAAATCTATGATGCAAGCAAATTAGCTGATCAGCTTGTTATGGAATCTAAAGCAGCAAAGCGGATTGGTTTCATTGGTCTTGGAGCTATGGGCTTTGGAATGGCATCCCATTTGCTGAAATCAGGGTTCTATGTTGTTGCTTATGATGTGAGAACTCTTCTGACTTTCTTATCCTTCCCAACTCCATAATTTGCCCTTTGTATTGTTGCAGTAAGGTAAAAGAACTGTACACAGCCTTTTCCTTTTCCAATTGCACAGCGTTTCTTTAACATTTTTCGCATCCCAAAACTCTCCTGATGTTCACTGGGTTCAATCACAGATTATAGTCTGTTGGATGTTATCCGTGTTATAAGTAACAATGGATGCACTAGATTTGATCCCAAAGCAATATAAAGACCAATATCTTGAACTTTAATCAGCCTTTTTGTAGTAACTTTCTATAAATCTGTCTGTGATCCTAGGGCTACATCATAGGACATCCTGCCCTCCTTTTCTTTTTCTATTCTTTTTCTTTGTTTTTGTGTATGTGTCATGTGTGTACATGCCCTCAATGAATAGCTTTTCTCCATTTCTGATTTAGGTCTACAAGCCAACAATGACCAGGTTTGCTGATTTAGGTGGATCAACAAAAGGTTCTCCTGAGGAAGTAGCAAAAGGTGACTTACAAAATCTTTCCATACCGTCTACATTCTGCATCCAATAAAGTTTTCTAGATCATAACTTCATGAGTTATTGGCTACACATAATAGCTATGACCTGATCTCATGAAAAAAAAATGTAATACTGTATCATTTAATCTTGCAGGATAGATCATCTGTATCTAATTTTTTTTACTGGTCCATTTAACCATGTAATTTCATTTCACGAGTATTCATGTATGAGGCAAGATCACCGATGTAAATGAGTGTTAGTACTGCTACTTTCCCTTCAACTAGAATGTTATAATTGTTGCCTTGCACAGAGTTTGAGCTAATCAGTTATTACTTGTTAGTGGCACCATTGATGATGTACTAACCATGCAAACTCATTGCAGATGTGGAAATACTTATTATCATGGTTGCAAATGAGTCTCAAGCTGATAGTGTTCTTTTTGGAAATGCTGGTGCTGTACCAGGTAACCTGTACAACCTTACCCCTTATGTTCTGACTTTGCCAAAAAAAAAAAAAAAAAAAAAAATCTACCAAGTTGGTTTACTGCTGATGAGCTTTAATTCTAGTGATGTCAATGTCCTTTTTCAGTGTTATCTGCTGGAACATCTGTCATCCTTTCTTCTACAGTTTCTCCTGGATTTGTGATCCACCTCAACAGAAGATTAGAAGGTAGTAACAGCTCTTAGCATATTTTATTTTCCAAAATAAGGTTCTAGATTGTCCAAATTGTTTGCAAGGTTCATTTATTTATCTTGATGATTTTATCTTCTAGGCACACCAATGTTTATTTATTCTGCTTGATAAATTATAGAAACAAACTAAACATTTTTTCGGAGAATAATTGTAGTAACTTGGTATTCTTTTTATCGAAAGATTGTTATAGTCATGGAGGCCACAATTTGTAGAAGCGTTGACGATGCTGCTAACTGTTTCTGTGATTTAAAAGTTTAGAATGTTATGTTCTTTCTGCGATAAAAAAAGTTAGTATCATTGATTGACTATGCTTCCATACAGCTGAATGCCGACAAATAAAGCTGGTTGATGCTCCAGTATCTGGCGGTGTTAAAAGGGCGGCAGATGGGACACTAACTGTATGATTACTAACATGTCAATTTGATATGGACATGATGTTGCAACCCTAGTTGAAATAATTCTGTGCATTATCTTAACAGATAATGGGTTCAGGGACAGATGAAGCTCTGCATTGTACTGGTTCTGTTCTAGCAGGTAATAAAGATGTCTACCTGAACACCATGTATTTTAGTTTCAAGACAAACATCCAGATATTGTCCAGTGGCTTATTGGTCTTACATAACAGCGCTGAGTGAAAAGTTGTATGTAATCAAAGGAGGATGTGGAGCTGCAAGGTGATATATACATCTTAATGTCTTATAGTTCTTTGCTTTGATTCTTCATACCTTGCAGTTTTCTATCATCATTGGGTGGCTGTATGTGATATACATTTAAAATGAATGGTTACATTTTAGCATAAATGTGTATCTGTTTTGTCATTCTTTCCAGTTCTGTTAAGATGGTCAACCAACTTCTTGCTGGAGTTCATATAGCCTCAGCAGCTGAAGCCATGTCATTTGCTGCTCGACTAAATTTGAGAACGAGAAGAGTCTTCGAAATTATGCAACATACAAGAGGTTATTCATGGTATATTTCTTAGATTGTCCTTTGCTCACTTTAATCACAGTCACTTATCGATCATTCGGGTATGCAAACTTAGATTGCTTTTCATTATGTTGGTTGACTAGCAAACAGGTAAGGAAAAGAAATGCACACATGCAATCCAACTAATTTTGCAAAGTGCTAGATCCTTTAGATTCCATACTTTAATGATCTTCTATAACTCTTTATGCGATCCATCGTGCAGGATGTTTGGAAATCGTGTGCCACACATGCTCGATAATGATTATACACCTTATTCTGCAGTGGATATATTTGTCAAGGATCTTGTATGGATAAACGACCTTCTACTTGCTGATATTGTTAGCTGCCATAAATATATTATAATGCTTGTGTCTTGTCTTTTCCAGGGTATAGTATCTTGTGAAAGTTCCAATTCGAGGATCCCAGTGCATGTCTCTAGTATTGCCCACCAGCTGTTTATTTCAGGTTGTTTTTTCTGTAAGAAAACAAAGTGCTCATTTCATTCTATTCCAAACGGTGATCAATTCAATGTTGTATTCTTGCTTTTACTTGAAAACTATACTGAGTATTGGTATTGCATTTGCGTTCAAAAAAAAGTACTGGTATTGCATGGTTTTCTAAAAAACTAGCCATCAAACAATATGTCTTCTTTGGATAATAAAGTTATAAATGTGGTGCTACTATTTAGTTTTGGTGATGCATTTGTTTTTTGAAACATTTGGTGATGCATTTGTAACAGGATCTGCTTCTGGGTGGGGTAGATATGACGATGCTGCCGTTGTGAAGGTGAATATTTTCTTTTTTGTGACCATGCTGAAATATGAAAACCCTCATTTGATCACTCATTTGGTCTTTCCTGATTTACTGTGTAAAATTTTAGATTGATCTGATGAGGATTGTGATTGCAGGTCTATGAGACATTAACTGGTGTAAAAGTTGAAGGGAAGGCTCCCATGCTCAGTAAAGAAGATGTCCTTCATTCTCTTCCTGCTGAATGGCCAGAAGATCCAATTGATAATCTTGTACCTATTGCAGCTCATAGTAGTAAAAAGATTCTTGTAGTTTTAGATGATGATCCAACCGGGACTCAAACAGTTCATGATATAGAAGTTTTAACTGAATGGTAAAGTCAGAATTTAATGTTTTCTTTAATCCATATTCATGTTCCACTTCCAAAATTTGATATACGAGCTTCATTCATAAATACTTGGTTTCTTAAGATTAGCATGTGATTTAAAACTGCAGGCCTGTTGAAGCCCTTGTCGAGCAATTTCTTAAGCTACCAACTTGCTTTTTTATTTTGACGAACTCTCGTTCCATGACTGCTGATAAGGTAAGGAAATGAAGTTCTAAGCAGTTGAGTAGTTATATTTGAATCCCCTTTAAATATACATTTAACTGTTTTTCAGGCCATGCTGCTAGTACAAACTATCTGCAGAAATCTTGAAGCTGCAGCAAAGAAGGTCCCTGGTGTTAGTTATACAGTAGTCTTGAGAGGTGATTCAACTCTACGTGGTCATTTCCCAGAGGTTAATATCTAAAGTCATTGATGTTTTGAGTTTTCTTCTCTTTCATTTTTTCATAGTCATCTTGTGTTCTTCTGCTTTCAGGAAGCCGATGCTGCTGTCTCAGTATTAGGTGAGATGGGCGCTTGGATAATCTGTCCATTTTTTTTCTTCAAGGTGGGAGATACACTATTAATGACATCCACTACGTTGCAGACTCTGATAGGTAATCTATGCAAGATATTTAAATAAATGATATCACAAAAGGTTGATGGTCCAGATATTATCTACAGATTAATTCCTGCTGGTGAAACCGAATTTGCTAAGGATGCAGCTTTTGGCTACAAATCTTCCAATCTCAGACAGGTAAGTTTCAAGAGGAATTATTTTGGTAAATTGAATAGCAGACCTAGCACCTAAGAAATTTGCTTGTACTTGAATGTGTAGTGGGTTGAAGAGAAGACCAGAGGACGGGTTTCGAGAATCAAGTTTCAACAATTTCAATAACTCTCTTGCGTAAACAAGGACCAACTGCTGTCTGTGAGCATCTCTGTAGCTTGGAGAAGGTATTTCATAAAATGATACTTCATGTTGAAGTTAATTTTCTATTGACTTAAAACGATCAGAAAACAGTCATCTAAATTTAGCGAGCCCTTTGTATTATGCTGTGAATGCACCTGTCATGTTTAGTATCAAACCATGACAAATGGGCTGAACTTGAGATGATTTCACCTAGTGCTGACACTGGGAGTTTCTCTAGCTGGTGGAGTGGATCTCTCAAGGAAGTAGATTAGCTATTGACTCTTGTTGTTGCCTTGGAACTTTGGAAACAATGTAATGATGTTATTTCCGATTCTGTACCTA
Source organism: Chrysopogon serrulatus (assembly GCA_015844335.1). Taxonomy (NCBI): domain Eukaryota; kingdom Viridiplantae; phylum Streptophyta; class Magnoliopsida; order Poales; family Poaceae; genus Chrysopogon; species Chrysopogon serrulatus. The sequence continues at coordinate 24,480 of JADLZL010006066.1, read as the reverse complement.
AATGTCAATAAAGTGGAATGGTGAATAAAAGAGGCACTCTTTGGTGCATGGCCAGTGCTAATGAGCTCCAGGGCCTTCTCCTGGGAATAGGCTAGGTGCTTAGTTATTTCCTAGTTTGTTTCCTTGGTCCGGTATTTTGTGTGTGTGTGCGTGTGCGTGTGTGTGCTTGTGCGTGTGGTGCCTGTTGTACTCTCTCTGGGCTAGTGTAAGAGTATGGTGTTGTACAGTCTTTCTTCTACTTTAATGAAAATGATACACAGCTAGTTTTCCCCATTATTCAAGAAAAATGGTTAGCGCCAATCCAAAACGAACAAAGTGGCTAATGACTATTGTGATTTTCCCTAAAAACTTGCACTATACATCACAATGAATCACAATAGTATCATAACCCCAATTTTCTTGTTCTACCTTATGTTCTTGGTTCACCTTGAAATTTCCTGACAAGGAGTTTGTGTGTTTGTAGGGCTCTGTGTGCATCGTCAATGCTGCTAGTGACAGGGACATGGCTGTCTTTGCTTCTGGAATGATCCAGGTACAATTTTCTCATAGTATCAAGTTCTTATCGAGTATGATAATATGTTTTATTCTCTAACCAGTGCTCTATTTTGATATGCCATTGTTCTTTTCCTATTGTTAATTTGGCAGGCTGAATTGAAAGGAAAGCGGTTTCTCTGCCGCACAGCTGCAAGTTTTGTGAGTGCAAGGATTGGGATCAAGCCAAAGCCACCTATCTGTCCAAATGACCTTGGCTTAAAAAGGGCTTTAACTGGAGGCCTCATAATTGTTGGTTCATATGTGCCAAAAACTACAAAGCAGGTCAGGCTTCTAGCGATTTAAGCTTCTCTCTTTTTTTTCAGATTGTATCTTCTCAGGTATATTACTATATTTGCGTTTGTTAGGTTGATGAGTTGCGATCGCAGTGTGGGCAATCTCTTCGAGTAATAGAGGTAAAGTTATATTTGTTGTCATGCCTAAACATGAAACTATGGCATCTCCCTGGATAAGATCTAAGTAGTTTATTTTGTTTTGAATTTGGACTACTTATGTTGAGATCCTTTCTGTCCAATGTGGTCTCTTGCTTCTTTGTTAGGTGTCTGTTAAGATGGTTTCAATGAAATCAATGGAGGACAGAGACAAAGAAATCAGCCGAACTGTTGAGCTAGCGAATGCTTATATACAATCCAGAAAAGACACTCTAGTTCTCACCAGCCGCCAACTCATTACTGGAAAAAGTTAGCATCTTTTCAATTACTCTGCATCCAGTTATATTATGTTTATTAGCATAATATTGATGAACTGAGACAATCTTGATATAATTATCTATTGCACTATTATAGTATGATGGTATCATGCTTTATTGGCACAACTGGGGAGATGCTTTTACCCATGTTTAAGCATGAATAGAAACACTCTATAGGAAGGCGAACCAAAATTTGTCATGGATAAGCTGAAATTGCTGATTATGTTAAAGTCAATAACACTGCTTGAGACATGGAGTTCTGTACATTTTTTTTATTCGTTTAGGAGTTGTGAATTTACAGACAAGCCTAAAGCAAATTAATCATCCAAATCATCTAAAACAACATCTCTAGCATGCATAATAGCCTTATGTAACGTCTTGAGGTTATCCAAAATCAACTCTCTCTAGAATTCTGTTTTGGAATCTTATCCCACCATGTCTAAACTCTAAAACCAGGGACATGACCATCCCATCCTACCATGTCCTAAAACTAAGCACATGCTAAATTTTTCAAAATATGACTTATATCTACTGATGTTTTCTCAGCTAGTAAGCATTAGAGCAACTACTTGGAAACTGATATAACTCTATTTTCTTTTTTAGGTCAAATCAAAATAATTTTTTATTCCTTTGATGTTTGTCCTAAGTAGTTTGACCTCCTATGATCTAAGAAGATTCTACCTAATATGTTGCAGCTCCTGAAGAAAGCTTAGAAATTAATTATAAAGTGAGTTCAGCACTAGTGGAGATTGTGAGAAGGATTGATAGTAAACCTCATTACATCATTGCAAAGGTAACAGTTTGACATTTTTTTTCCCTTTTAACTATATTGACTTGTTAGTTGCACTCAGTTCATCATATTGCACTTCATATGCATATAGATAATTTATTACAGTTTTCAAGAATTGACCATTTCTGGAATGATTGCTGTTAAACCAAATTATTGGCTCTGTTTTCTTTTTACTTCTCGATGCAATTTTGAGATAGAATAACACCTACATGTTTCCTTCAATGAAAAAACAATGTATGCAAGTGCTGCTGTGCTAGTTGAGAAAAAAGAATGAGCCCAAATGTTGTGAATGAAATTGACTTCTGAAATTTAATGTGACACACACAGGGAGGAATCACTTCATCTGATATTGCTACAAAAGCTTTGGAAGCTAAACGTGCCAAAGTCATGGGACAAGCATTAGCTGGTGTACCATTGTGGCAGCTTGGTCCTGAGAGTAGATTTCCTGGGGTCCCTTACATTGTTTTTCCTGGTATAAAAATTTTAGTTTATATTTCACACTAACACAGAAATAATTTAACCTTTTGACTCAAGGTAATATCGTGCCCCTCAATCAAACAGGTAATGTTGGTGATAACAGTGCTCTTGCTAAAGTGGTGAAAAGTTGGGCTTCCCCATCTAGAAGTTCCACAAAAGAACTTCTTCTTGTAAGATTCTCGACATTTCTAAGTATTGTCAAGGCTAATTTCTGGACCACTTATTGGATTTAAAATTTCCTATTTTTTTGTTGTAAAGAATGCGGAGAAGGGCAGTTATGCTGTTGGTGCTTTCAATGTGTATAACCTTGAGGGAATTGAAGCTGTTGTTGCAGCAGCAGAGGCTGAAAAGAGTCCTGCTATCCTGCAGGTTAGGAACTTCAATATGCTTGCATAATTCAGAAAACATAATTAAACTCGTTAGGTTCTCATGCCTTTTCTTTTCTTTCCTGCGATATTCATGTGGGGGCTTGGGGCAGTTCATAATTGTAGATAAATAGATGTGACTTGTTTGAGTAACGAGTCTATGTTCATTGTAATGTTCTGTGATGTTCCCTGTAGCTTGGTGCTTTGTATTCTTTCTCTTCTGAATGAAATGAAGCTCCTGCTATATTGCAGGTTCTTTGAATGCAGTACCACGTAGCTCTTGATCATGAAAATATAGTATATAGCATTGTTAAAGGACATAATTTAGTATATCGCATATACTATCTCGAGTCTTTATCTTAATTGTTGTGGTTGCCATTTAGATTCATCCCAGTGCTCTGAAGCAAGGTGGAGTCCCATTGGTAGCATGTTGCATTGCTGCTGCAGAACAATCCAGTGTAAGATAAACTTGAGAATCTACAGTTTTTAAAAGGCACAAATTCAACTATCTGTACTCCTAAATAAACCACATGTTTGAATACTCTAGTGGTTCACATTCTGTGATTCTCTTATCACAGGTGCCTATCAGTGTTCACTATGATCACGGCATTTCCAAGTCAGACTTGCTTCAAGCTCTTGAAGCGGTATGTGGAGATCCATGGTTTCCTCAAATATGCATTACCCAAGATGACATGCAAATGCATTTCCTAACCATTAATCTTGAGTTTTTTTCCTGGTCAACTGCCGTGACCCTTGAATTTCCAGGGATTTGATTCAGTCATGGTGGATGGTTCCCATCTAACTTTAGGGGGAGAACATCTTATACACAAAGAGCATATCTTCCTTGGCTCATGCAAAAGGTTTACTTGTGGAAGCTGAGTTGGGTAGGCTGTCAGGCTCTGAAGATGGCCTGACCGTTGAAGAATATGAAGCAAGATTTACTGATGTTGCCCAGGTGCGATTCTTCTGATATAACAATGTTAATTGAGTGGCTTTCTACCGTGATACCTGTGCCTATTTCTAAGGATATTTGTGCCTTCCTGGTATATATTTCCAGGCTGAGGGATTTATTGATGAGACAAGCATTGATGCTCTAGCAGTCTGCATTGGAAATGTTCATGGAAAATATCCACCTAGTGGACCAAACCTCAGATTTGACTTGCTAAAGGTCAGACAAATTCAGTTACACTTGCCTGTGGAATGTATCATGAAAAATGCTTTGAGAGAAAAATTTGCATTGTTCTGTTGCCAGCTTTTAGTTGAGTAATCCTCACAGAATCAGCATGTTTTTAATTAACGACAGGACCTTCGTGCATTAACCTTAAAGAAAGGAGTTAGCTTGGTTCTTCATGGAGCATCTGGTCTACCTCATGAGCTTGTAAAGGTTTGTTAGATTCTTTCAGTTTTTTATTTATTAGATAAGGCTGTAGTTTGTAGCTATGTTGCAGTGTTTCCTGCACCAACTCAACCCAAATGGTTAAGCTATTGAGTAAAGGAAAGGCAATCCATCGCCCTACCATTTACTATGCTAAGCTAGTTCATGCAAGATGCTCAACGTGGTATTGGAGCCTTAGGTTGTTTGTTGTAGACTTGTTTGAGGCATTTACGATGGAAATAACCACATTGCCTAAACACTGATTTTTCCCCTGCTGCAAACCTCTAGACAGGTCATTAGTGGTAGATTTTTAAGTCTAGTACAATGTTGAGGTTAGCAAATTTTCCATTGTTCCTGGATAAAATATACTACAGACCAATTCGTGAATCTTTTGCTATTGATGAGCCCGTATCTCAAGTATTATTAGGATAAAACTTACTTGTACAAGCGCAATAACATTGCATTAATTTCTGGAGCAGGAATGCATAGACTTGGGAGTGAGAAAATTTAATGTGAACACTGAGGTTCGGAACAGTTACCTGGAGTCTCTTAGAAAGCCTGAAAAGGACCTGATTCAGGTCATGGCGTCTGCTAAAGAAGCAATGAAAGCTGTGGTAACGGAGAAGCTGCGCCTCTTCGGATCTTCTGGGAAAGCCTGAGCGAAGTACTTGGGCCGGCAACATGCAGTACGGGGGCATGGCTGCGTCATCGCATTCGTGATGATGCTGATACTCTGCCGTTGCTTACAGATTCCAGTAAGATGTGATGTTTATGCGCGTTAGTTTCCTAGCCGCAGCAGCAACTGCGGAGTTTTGTGTAGAGTTGTGTGGTTGCTGTATGGCTTCTTATTATATTATTTTCATCTTCTTAATCATTATAACTAGAAAAAACGCGCCGCGGCTTTGCCGCGCCCTTTCGTGGAGCAGGCCAGTTGCCTAGGCTATTGCATTTGTACATTGTAGGCTAAACAGCTGTTGGTGAGTTATTATCCGTAATACTTTATCTATAAAGCATGTAGTGAAACTTATTCACGCTCATTTATATATTCGATTGAATGGACAGTACAACGCAATTATTTGATTAATACATCACTGTGTATAAGGGATATGTCAAGGAAGAACCAAGAAGACTAGCCGGCAAATCATCAAGAAAATTAGCCCTTTCAGGCATCATCATCTAGTACCTGGCATGCATCAACTGTGATGCAGGTTATACATGCACAGATATGCCGAGGTGGGCAAAAGTTTGGCATCCTTTGGTTTAAAGTCAAGGAAAGCACCGGTGTAATTGTCACCAGGAACATCTTGTGATTTACAGTAGCGTACACTGTTTCGATGCAAATAGAAGTATAGAACAGGCTTCTGGCAAAATATTAAAAACTGCGTATAACTGTTTGCTATATGTAGCGATTATTTCCCTTGAGGCCCTCTTGCTGTCTTCGTTCTTAATTTTCTATTGCAAAGGCCTGCATCGTAAAAAGAAATAAGAAATTAATGTTACTCGCGGACGTGATCGAGAGATAATGTATTTGAGATTTTGGATGATCCACTTATATCATATCAGGAGGAAGTGAAGCTATGGCATCAAATCAGATCATCTCTGCTTGTAACCAAGTAATGTACAGAGTAAATGATTTCATTTAGGTTTATACTTCTGATACTATGTGCATCACCAATTTTTTGTCTTGTTAGTACAAGAGTACAGCTTAATTGCTTTTTTTTCTCTGGGCCTATTAAATGAATGCATAGTTATCAAACAGAAATTTGAATAAGTAAAATTGTGGATAATGTAATGATCTAACTATATCACAATGATATCAGTTTATGGATCTTATTCTTATATATGCTTGAATTTAGAGAAAGGAAACCGAAGTTTTCTAACTGACAAACATTCAGCTTTAATCAGTGATGTTAGCTTCAACATCAAGCCTGTATTCAAGAAATTGCAGAAAAAAGAGAGTAAAATTAATTACATGGAAATCTAGCAGCCTTTTGTAGCGTTGTGCTCAGTGTTTGTGAGACAGCGTGTGGCTTGAGGATGTGAATAGGCAGTGAAGGAGAAAACTGGTGAAAACAGCGGTGTTGCTTGGACTTGTACCCTGTAGCAGCGACTGCAAGAGATTACAGCCACTTTCTACAAGGTAGTTTGAAGATAACTTATCAATATTAAAAACTTGAGATTATATGGGCTCTTGATATTGATTTTCAACGAAAACATAATATCTCTGGTTGAACAATCAAGAAGATCAAATTCACATGAATACTACTGGACTATACAAGCATCAATTGGATAAAATAGTATATAGGTAGCATATGATGTTTTGTGCGTATATCTAGTATAATTCAGAATTTAACCATCAATTCTTGTTTCGTGATATGCAGCATTAGAGCTGCGGGGCTATAGGAATGTCCCTGGACAATGAGTAGGAGCAGGTAACTTTTTTTTATTTTGACTTTCATGCATAAAGATATGAAGCATGTATGATTGAGACATGTACTGATAAAAATGTAAAATATATGTCCCTTGTTCTGTATGTGATTAATTTTCAGTTAAGCTGAGAAAAATACATGTTTGTTGTTTTGGGTCAAGGCAATTATGCATAGATGGATATTTGTTTATGGCTAGAATATTACTTAAACTGATGATTGATGGAAGTAGCTGCTCTAATCTCATGATTGGTGGGAATGTGAAATCATGCTATTCCATAAATTTTTCTATAGCAATCACTCACATGTCTATTTTAGCTACTGCTCATGTACTGCATTGTAACACCACCAGTTATAATGTATATAAGAATACGAATTAAGAAACAATATATTTTTATACATCTTCATGACAGAAATTAAAGCATCCAACCAAATAGATTGAGTTATATTGAGATGAATACTATTTACCTTGCAATCTGGGATTGCGAGGCTGCTTTCAGTTGCCGCATCTACCACTGGGGATGCTTGTGTTTACCGGAATTTCACATTCTCGCCGAAGTCATACTTGCTTTGAATTTTTGCAGCAGCATTTCTCGAGAGCAGACGCCTTCACTCCTGTTTGGGAAGGGCAAGAGTTTCTCTGACTCTATTCCATCCAAATGCACGGGCGCCGCCGCCACGGGTGTCGCGTGGCCGTTGGCTACCAACGCCTGCGCAAGACAGCTCGATCAGGCAACGACACCCTGGCCAGGGGGCGGTTGCTCTTGAGCGACGGCGCGACCGAAGCTCGTGTTGGATGGGAGGCTGCTCGCGGCGGCGGAGCCTGTACACACCAGGCCGGCGACAGCGGCACCAGCACGCTCCGGACCGGCGGCGGCGGGCGATAGGAAGTGACGGCGCGATTTAACTCTGCCAAGGGCCGCTGGGCCTCGCTTGCGCCGGGATGGCCGGGAGCGGAGCGGCTGGATCCGCCGCGCTCACGCACCGTCTGCGCCGGGGTCGCCGGGGCCGCTGGGCCCTCACCCGCGCCGGGAACGGGATGCTCGGGAAAGAGGAGCCCGCGGCGCTCGCGCCGGGAGGAGGGAGGTGTGGAGAGCCGCCTGCGAGTGGGTTCGCGAGGATTCGCGACCCTCCGGGTTGAGGGCTCAACGGGTGACACCCGCTACGACGCCGATCGGACGGTTTATATCAAGTCTTGGCCAGATCGGACGGTTATCGAGTTAGCGGGCGACGTGGCCCTATCCGTTAGCCGGCTTTTGGTGCAGGTTTCGTCGTATACTAGAAAGGCACGCGGCATTGCCGCTTAGGGCCTGTATTTCATCATCGTAGTATTGTAGTTATTGTAGACTTTGATTCATATGTAAAAAATAATAATAATTGTGTATGGATAGATATATATTTTTTTAAGCAATGTAGTTAAAACAAATCCGTTGTTTTTTTACGTAGTTGTCATGTTATGTATTTTGAGTAACTATATTATTTAAGTAAAATATTGTCCTAGGTATCGAAAGGAAAATTTCATTTTTTGACTATATTTGTTGTAGGAAAAGAAATGTTTCAAGTATTTTTTTTAAGAGAGAGGAGCATTACGTGAGTAAATAGGAGTTTTGTTTTACAGTAATGAATAGTTTTATTTCATACGTGGTATAGGTATAGTACATTTAAAATTTCATAGCAATTTGAATAAAGAAACTGATTCTATTAAATATTTTATAGAACTGTAGATAAATCTATATATGTATTTTTAGCAATAAAATTAGAATAGAACATGCATGCAATGTTATGTGTTTATATTGTAGTGCTCGTTGTGTAGAGTACAATAAACTTGGTTTGATATTTTTCTGATTTTTATTTGATTTGTTATGATTTTAACAAAATTTCAGCCGGTTTATACAAATAATAAATTCAGAAAAATAGAAAAACGGAGCTGGGCCGTATTCAGCCCACCAAGGCCCAATATCAGCCACAAAAGGGCCCAACCGGGGGATGTCCGGCCCATGGAAAGGCCCAGCCATGGGGAGGCTAGGCTGGACCGCGGGTTCATTTGTGCAAAGATGGAGGGCTTTTTTGCAAGATTTTCTGTGAGAGGAGAGAGGACGGCGGGTTTTATTATAAAGAACTCGAGGGTTTTTTTGCAAAATGACCGGGATTGGCTAGATCTGGGCCGTCCGACTGCCCGATCGGACGGCCGAGATTTGCGGGTGACGTGGCCACGTTGGCTGGCCACCTTTTGGTGCAAGAATCGTACGTAACAGAATATATATATATATATATATATATATATATATATATAGAGAGAGAGAGAGAGAGAGATGATGCGTAGCTCTCGAAAAAAAAAAACGTAAGATTGGATTATAATAATAGCGCTAAGCAAAGATGGATGTATGTTAGAAACATGAACATCATTATATAAATTCTGTCGCACAAGTTTCCTATAAAATTCAAACGGAGAACTTTTCGCCTCGATCGCTTGTCTTATCACCCGGCTTATCGACTTTCAAACAGTATTTTTTCTCACACCAAACCAATCGGCTTGTCTTATCTTATCAGTAGAACATGTCACCACCTCTATTTCAAATTATAATAAGCTTTGGCTTTCAATATACACTATGTATAAATGCATAGTAAATATAATGTATTTAAAAAAGCTAAAATGTCTTGTAATTTAGAACAGAGGTTGTAGTTGCTTCAGATCAAAGCAACAATGGACACAAATTCCAATCCAAGAAACATCAAATATCACTAGTAAGGAACTAGCGAGTTCGCGTATTTTCATTTCCTTTGCATTTCATGTTATAGTGTATGTATGTACACGTATTGACGCCTAACCTCTGCCTGGATGGACAACAATCGCCACAATCCTCCAGAGTTCATCCTGCCTGTTGTGAACAAAAACAGCATACAAGAGGCATAGATGCATCGATTGTTCTAAAAGAAACAGAAAGGGAGAAGGAAAAAAAAAAAAAAGGAAAACCAAAGTGTCTTCCCTGTCACGCTTGGAATGGCCTGTATGCATTGGAGGCGCTACGGTGACCATTGATCAGGGAGAGCCAAGAAGTACTTCGACATGGCCTTCCTGAACCTCTTCTTGTACTGATCCGGAGATATGATGGTCGGCAGGACATCCTTGGAGCCACCTAGAAATCCTGTGGCCTTCACCCAAGTCTCTAGTTGTTTGTCCCAAGTATATTGCCGAAGATAGTCGATAATCCCCATCACAAGCTCTTTCCTTTCTTCATCAATGCCGACTAGGAGAGAGTAGTCCATCACATCCACCGACTGAGGAAAAGGGGAATGCAAGAGTTAGATAGTAACAACAGCCACAGCCTTGGTATTCTAAATGAATATGCTACAAAATTTTCTGCTCTGACCAGTTTACTCAAATAATCAACATCTATATATAGCTGAACCATACTGACAAGATAGGTTACATACAAGTTGCCAATTAGAATGGCAACAACAACAAAAAGAGCTGGGAATCGAATCAGCATATCCAAGTAGCCAGCATGAATAAGACTACTATCTGAACCATCGACAGTAGCCAATCTTGCTACACTGGCACCAAAATCACTCATCTGGCAACAGTGTATTTTTTTCAAAACCCAGTGCATTTAAGCTATATCCACCCAGCAACACTGCAGCTTGTTGTCTGCCCAGCCTGCCCCATACCCATCCAAGATACCAATTAAAATTTATAGATTGCCACTGTAAAGATGAAAAATAGACAACATTTTGCCACTATTTATATATTATGCACTTTTCCTTCCTTCTCCTGAAACTCTCTGCTAGCTGCTACACTATACCCTGGCTAGGGACTACTTTCTGTTGTCTCTCCCTCCATACCACTCTATGACCCCTACACTTGTGCAACCTTACCTCAATTGGCCGTCAGGCTTGTGCCTCCAAAAAAATGGATAGATCCTCCCCCTCTTACTCACTTCTGTAGTGCTACTTCTACATCTCTCCATGATGTCACGGCTGAACAAAGGTTTGCCTCTTGTGTGTATGGGTATATGTGTGGTTTTGATTTATGTGATATTTGCTCTATGCACCTCAAAACCTCCAAATGAAAGATTGTCGCTTCTACATGTTTTCACAACTGAATTTCAGATGTGTGGCAAAAGCTGCCTATTTCTATCGTTGTAGAAGCAAATATGTATCACAACAGAATCAACTGGCAAAGCCTCAACTAGTTTCTGTATTTAGATTAATGCTACTTGTACACAGAAGAGCATGTCTAGTATTAGCCATTCAATATTTCCCATATTAATTTGCTGCTTAGGATTTCTTGGAATCTTGAAAATGGTGGGGGAAGGTAAGTGGGCTTTGTGTGCCATTGAAAAAAGAAGGATTTTTTTTTTTGTTGGGATCATTGGGTCTGGTCTGTTATTGAGTGAGGGAGAAAGGGAGGGGGATCTGAAATAGTACTCCCTCTTGACACTAGACAGGACACATCACTCAGGATGGTATGTGCAAATCAGGCTAATCAGAACAGGAAACCCAGCAATGGTGCACATATGGTGCACATCGCCAGGGTAAGGTTAAGGTGCATACTGAAATATGATGTAACGCCAGATGTCCAGGGTAGATACTGGCATACTTTTCATGTCAGGTGACATAAAAATGTTACTACTTCGTAGTACCAATCGTGATGAAGTGGAAATGAGTGCATGAAAGTATTTTTTTGGAAGTGACACCATACAGATGAGGTCAGATGGGGCAACGATGTAAAATTAGCTATGCAACCAAGGTCACAGTCCAGACAGAAATACAGGATGCTGCACCCAGAAAGTATGGTATATATAACGTTCACCAATGAAATAAGATCTCACAGCAAGTGAGTCTACTTACTGCCAGAAAAGAAGTATCATTCCAGACAGCTCGTTCCAGCCTTCTTTTTGCCTTGCTTCCAAGAAAAATGGGCTTTGTGTGAAGTGTCTCTAACAGATTAAGATCCAAGAGAACCTTATTGTTCCCTGAAGTATCAGGGTTGTAGCGGGAACGCAAAGAGCCCTTTAGGTCATATATTCTTGATACCTTCCTCTTGAAAAATAGGTTTTCCATGACCATTACATCCATCTTCAGCTCCTTTCCATCTCTCAAATTCTTGGCAGTGATCTAGTGCATAAATGCACAGCAATGTTCATTATGTAATCTCACAGGATTTGATAAACACAAGAAGTAACGAAGTAGTAGTAACACAAACCTGGTAAAGACCAAGGACTTTAGTGAGGCAAGTTGGGCTTCCAGATGATACAGAGTCTGTCAAATATTTGAAGTAATCAACAGCATAATCCTCAAATGAATCTAATTCTGTCCGGGTCACTTGCTTTATCACAAATCTGTCATCCAGTGTTTTGGCAAAGTAGACATTACTCTTGCCACCTTGAGCACTCCATCTCTTGCAGCGACTTAAGGAGCGGATATAATCTAACTCATCTGGACAGCACTTTCTCCTGATTGCATCAAACTGCTTTGCAAAATAACATGTCACAGAAAATTTTGCTTTATCAACAGAATGTGAGTCTTCATCCTCAAAAGAAAAAGTCAAATGGTTATCCTTAGAGTCGTTTCCAGTTATAGGTTGAGGCTGATCAGAACCAAAATTCAATAAACTGGATTCATTATTCTGATCCAGAAGTGGCAACAAGAAGCTGTGATATTCTGGAACAGTCATAGCATGGGCTATCATGCTAGATGGCTCATCATCATAAATTGGAACAATAACATCTGAATCATTTTGTGATAGTAGCAACCGACTCTCGCCATCAATCATACCAGGAAGTGACAGCTTGTTCAAGAATGTTGTTGACAGACCCTTACCAGTTCTCTCAATAGCCTTTGGGGGCCTTTGAGAATAAGATCTTCTTATACTAGAATTTGAATCATCAACATTTCTGGAACTGACAGCAGAATCGAATGATTTGATTCTAATTGGTGCTATGACCTTCTGGTGTGCAGGATCATCCTTCAGACTAGGAGGTACGAATGAAACTGCATCCATGCTACTTGATAAATCGTTAACAAACTGACCAGAACCAGTCCACGCTAAGTCAATTCTCTCAGAAAGATTGGAGGCAGAAGATTGTGATTTCTGCAAAGTCTTTCCAGCTTCTAGTTCAGCCAGCACTCCTTCGCTCTGCATTTCACATGGCCCTGGGGCAAAGTTGATAACAGTTGAGCCAGAATGCATGGATATTTCACCCATAATGCTGGTTTCCAATCCCAAATGTGAGACACTAGTGTTGGTTTGTTCCGTCATAGGGGATGATTTCACTGAAACTGCAGCCACTTCCAATGTACTTGGTTGATTCTGTTCTAGAGAATTCTCAACATTCAAATGTTTACCAGATGTCACATCCTTTGATTGTTCTGATAAGCTTTCAGTAAGCTTCTCAGAACATTGGGCATCATTCGGCACAGTACGACAGTTTTCTTTTCGTGAGGGAGTGCATCATGTAAAGTCTACGATCCCATACGTGAATATCAAGTACAAGCTCTCTCCTCAGGCGATTGAGCTCTAGAACATCTATATGTGGTTCAAATATCTGCAAGTTATCTATGATAGAAAACCCTGATACAACCTGAAAAAAAGTAAAGAGAAATGTTCTGGTCTTTAAATATCTTCTCGATAGCAATATACAGACAAGTGGAAAACTTTGTGCAGTTCAACAGCAATCTATAAAACAAGTAGCATTTGAACTTACGTCATACTTCTTCCACTCAACTTTAACCAACTCCTTAAGGTCGGCAACATGTTTATGCAAGCCTGACTTCATACCAATGTTCTGGTCTTTAACTATCTTTTCGATGCAGTCAAGTTTAACAACGATTTCCCTATACAGATGTTCCTTCCTAGTGCATACCTGCAAGTCATAAAAGTTTAGCAAGGGCAATACATTTCCCAAAATGATGCCAATGGGTTAACTTTTAGAAGCAACTTAGACAAGTTTAGATAAATTTAACACAAACATACATCAACAGCTTCTTTGATGACCCAATCTTGAGCTTTAGGATAAGCAAAGTCCAGTACTGAGGATGGTAAGTTCACAGAAAGAATGTCTACTGGTGAATAACGGAAGACAGCAACCATGCTCCCAAGCCTGTTTGATTGAGAATGCAAACTGTTACGTTGGTGATTACTCATTATTAGATAAGAAACTGAAAAGTATACAATAAGAAGCAACAAACCCATAAAAAACGAAGGCAGTCCCTCTGGAGGGAGTGTCCACAGCAGGCAATTCGATTGGCTGTTGTGTGATTTGAAAAGCTAAGTTCCAGAAACTTCCCAAAAGATAATCCGCGTGCTGCATCTGACATGACTATCCTTTGTGTGGCTGGAGGAATTCCATCTTTTGGTTTGCACCTGAGACACCTGTGCCACATCCATACCTTCCCATCAAGCTCCCCAGGTAGCTTGACAGATGGAAGAGTTCTGACACTGATTGTGAGACTGCCTTGTTGATGAGTGTAACATCGCACATGAGATTCTGCAGGCTCCTTGCAAGATTCGCAGCATGAAGTCTGAAAACATAGGGTGGATGAAAATTTATAAGGTACTGTAAAGCCTATAATAGTAAATTAGCAGATTACGGATGACAACGCAACTACCTGAACAAATAAATCTTCACGAAAATACCTTCCAAGTGGCTTATCAAAAGTACCATAGAACTTTATCCGAAATAGCTGAGATTGCTTGCATACAATTCCTCTCACAGGGCATGCAATTGACAAGGAAACCAAAATGCTCTGTGGACTGTCAGATGTTGGGAAATATTCGTTGTGATTCCCATTGTGATCACGTATTGCTACAGAATCTTCATCTGAGATATGATTCCAACCATTATCCAAGTCAAGGAAATCACTATCTACCTTTGACATTCCACCACCAGCTTCATCTATGTGACCATTATGGGAGAAATATAAATTTCCTGGTGTCCTTTTTCTCACACTGGCAAGTGAACTTTTAGGTATCTGAACAGCTTCTGTGGAACAAGGGGATACCTCAATGGTTCCACGAGTATATTCTTCCTGACATAGGTCAGCTCTAGAATGACAGTGTGCATGTTCCTCATGAATTATGTCATCTCTTGAATGAGATTGATTTGCAGAACCATTAAGGCAAGGCATGATGCACCCACTTCCAAAAGTTTCCCCTTCAGTGGTTTGAGATTCATTCAAATTCTGCTGATAGTATCTTGAGGAAGAATTCTGCTTCTCAAACTGAAGGTCTGAAGGGACTTTTGGAAGTGTTGCACCCTCATCAGCAAGATATGAGGTCTCAAGTGATAGGTGGTATGCTGCAAATAAAGCATACTGCACAGCAAGTTTGACTTTCTTTAACTCTTCATATGACTTTCCTCTTAGAAGAACCTAGGAAAAGCATGGCTTTTTATCATATATGACGTGATCACAGTATAAATAAAGGCATAACTTTATCCTAAGTTACATAATCACAATATAAAGAAAGGCCTTCAATTTTCCATCAACCAAATAAAATCATATTATTGAAGGTGTAAATGCATGCCATTTTTTCAGATAAGGCATAATCACGATATAAAGAAAGAGATCCAAAATAGTAAATTCCAGATACAGTAAAGGATTAAGAGACTATTGAAACAAAGCATAGCCATCAAAGAAAAATCCGTTGCAAAGCACAATTGCACATAATACCTTCAGCTGTAAAAAAAAATGGACAGAAAAAGACAAATGACAGAAGAATTTAAACTATTTGGGTCAATTAACAGTAACACTGAATAAAAACTATCTTTAAAATGCAATTAGATAATTTGATTATTACCGTGCACCCCAAGCGTCTTGGACAACCATCAAAAAACATCAGTGTCTTGATTGTTTTTTTGTTTGAGAGCTTTGGTGATGAACATTCTGTAACTTTCTCAATCCAGAATGTTTGGCATTGTCCAACTCCTGTAGAAGTGATATTTTCAACAGAGGACGCGATTTGAGCACCTGTGCAGCGAGATATTCTTTCCAGAAGTGATCTCTTGACGTTCAATACTAAAGAGATATCTTTTGCAAGAAGCTGTTGTGCATGCAATGGCACACTTTTCTCGACTAGCAAGACATGTGGGCGTTGAGCCTCTATCTTTGCAACAGCATTCTTAAGATACTCCTTCTCCTGTATACATTGCATTTGAAAATCAATATTAGAACATACTGAGATAAATCAGCATGAACATGTAACTGGAAAATGATGATATGACCTGTTCAAGAATGCTGTTTATTGAAGCTAGTTTGTTCGTGACTTTCTGGTATTCCAGAGCTCCTCCCAAAAGAAACAACCTAGGGTTCTCATGTTTTGACACCATGCGTTTATGTTTTACATTCTTAGAACAGACAACACCTTTAATGAAAGCACTGCAAACAGTTGAACAATCATTTAGCGACAAAATACCATGGCAGAAATTTCATATAACTCTTCTACAAGTTGTACTCAAAGGGCATACCTATCATTTGGATTTCCTGATGCTACGCATTTGACTTTGACATAGTCTGTGGGATCCATGCTACCACCCTTGCTTGTATCTGGCCTGACAAAGGTAGCTGCTTGCCAAGCTAATGAGGCTACTATGTCTGGCCATCCATCCACAGGATCGATGCCATGTCCTTGGAGCAATTGTGACACGAGAGCCCTGAAATGCCCATGTAAAGCACTCCTCAAGAACTCTTTGTGCGATATACTATGTTTTCCTTTGATCCCTAACAAATCATCATCATTATCATCATCATCCTCGCCATCGCAATAATCATGGTTAACATGACCAAAGACCTTCCCATCACAAACATCATTGTCATCATCCTCATCATATTGAAAAGTACCATTTTCATCCTGAGGAGGTGGAGGATACCAGATGTGTCTACTCTCAAAATCAATTGGTTGCACATCATCTTTCCTCTGTTCATCATCATGGCGAGGTGAATTCATAAAACTAGCATCAACATCATCTGATCCCCCCGGCAAGAGTTCCAAGGATAGCTAGGAGAATGGCAACCCCTCCTTGAGGGAGGACTTGTGTCTCCTAACCCCAATTGTTTGATAGGACTATCTAATGGGCTTGAAGTCCCCAGCCGGAAGGTATACATCCTACTAATACTTGTGCTCATCGAATCCGTATCAGAAGTGTCTTGAGAAAACTCACTCTGTGGGGAAAAGTACCGATCCAAATCCTCACCGTCTTCACACCCAATGCTCCTGCATCCACTAATTCCATTCAGTGAAAAGTCTATCAACAAGTTATCCCCTCTAAGCCAAACAAGAAAGTCAATTGCTCACCTCGGGGTTGAGCACCGGAGAGGACCAGGTGACGACATGCGCCGCCAAGCAGCCAGCCTCGGCGCAGGCGGCGTACAAACACGCTCTGGTGGGGACACTGGAGGCCCGTCGTCGCCGAGCCCACGCTGCTCCACGGCAACCCCTCGGCCTCCGTTAATAGGCCGAACGCCAAGGCCGCCGCTGTCCGTCATCGCAAGCACAGTCACCCAAGAATCGGACTTCTGCGCGACGGGCACTCCCATAAAATCCCCAGAACAGCTAAAAAAGGCTACAGGAAACCCCAAGTTGGAAGTTCTTGATATCTTTCTAAACTCTACACCAAAGCCACCCAAAAATCACGAGACACAACCACACCAAAACCACAAATCTATGATTCGTTAGAGGGGAACTAAAAGGGACCCCGAGAGGCGCCTAATCCTAGCGTTTCTTGGCTCCTGTGCAGACGAGGAATTCCGTCGAACACGTGGCGCGCGAGAAGGAAACATGCTTCAAACCTCTCCAATCCAGAAGAGATGGGACTAGGCTGGAGTTGGCGAAGGACGAGGAGGGCGAATGGAGCTCGCAGTTTGGGAAGGAGGGGGCGGTGCCCATGAGGGAAGGAGGAAGCTTGTGCGAGTCCGGGAATGGAGGCAGTTATAGAGTAGGGGAAAGGTGAGCGGGTAGGAGAAGGAAAAAAAAAATTGTTGGGTGGGTGCTTCGGATTTTCTTATCGTTCCCTTCCTCTTTAATTCCTTCGTTTCCTTTCTCCTCTTTTATTTTCCCTTTTTATTTTATTATATTACGTATTTATTAGGGTTTTTTATTGGTGGCACTATAGTTTTCAAAGTTTTGATAGTGTCACAGAGAAGAATTTTTTAAATAATTTCTAAATTCTAAAACATTAAATTTTCTAAGCTGGAGAAGTATCAAGGTAAAAATCAAAGAAAGTTTTCTGTTTGTTTATCTTTTTTTCTTCTATATGCTCCCTCAATCTCGAAATGATAAACATATTTTTTTCTACAAAAGTCAAATTACACACTTGAATCAATAACTAGTCAAATCAAATGCAAAATTAAGACATAAAACTTACATCAATAGATTTGTATTCAAAATGATTCTAGAATGATATTTAATTCTTTAGCAGACAACAATTTATTATAAGATAAAACTAATAACTTATTTTTATGACCTTTTCCAATCAAAGTACTTCTAGGACAGAGGGTGTAGGTTCCATTTAGTAGGGCTTATCTACTAGCTTTTGAAGCCGTTTGGAGCTATTTTTTGTCAAACAGGGTAAAATAGAATAGTTCCTTTAGCGAAGCCTCTAAAAATAGTCTCATGTGTGAGCAAAAAAAAAGTAGATTCTTCTAGCTCTTTCTGTAGCCCCTAAAAATATGCTCTTCACAGTAAAGCTATTTTGCCATACGATATACTAAAACGGCTTCCCCTCCACCATTAGAGCCTTCTATGAAGCTGAAGCAGAAAAATGGCCCTGTCAAATGGGTCCTCATAGTCAAATGGGTCCTCATTAGGTGGTCAATAAATTTGGACCATGAATGTTAATTTTCTTTCTATTACTAAAAACTGGGTCAAACTCCTTCGTGATGTGTACCTAATGTTATCTCAAATATGAGTTAATTCGGATATGGTTACAATAATATTGGTATATATTATTAAATTTTTATATGTGGGACATCAACGAAATATGGTATTGGCTAATTCACACTATAAATGGCAAAATTTAAGAACAATGATTTTAACTAAAATTTTATTATACATGCACTTCTTAAGTAAATGTCTATACATCCATAAGACAAGAGTGAATGTACCACTGGTAGAGACAATCGTAAGAAAACGCCTATACAAATGAAATCTGACCGTGACTAAATACTTTGCGTGTTAGTGTTTTGACGCACCCTAAAAATTATTTGTGCAGTAGCATCTGGCAGCAGACCAAACATGCATCATGTAGCTGTATAAGATAGGCGCGACACTCCCTGGCATCCATTTCCACTTCCAGACATAGCAACATCAGCAAAAGGTGTTTAAGAATATGAAAACTCTTAAACGTCACTTTGAGCCACACATGACACACGATCGAGATTTATACTCATTCGAAAGCGACACATTTGATTGGCATCCTATCAAACTTAGAGTGTATATGTATATGATGAAAAATATGCTACCTCTTAAACAGTAGGTTTATTAGAAGAGCTTAGCCCCGCAGCAGATGTCTTATTGGTTGCGGGATACCTGCTGAGGTCTTTTTAATCCTTTGGAGCCTTTTTAGGAGGTTGGAAAGCAAGATAATGAAAAGACAAACTAGAATAGAAAATGATTCAGATGCTAAGTTAAAAACAAGAGGATGTGAAGAATATAATAAACTCTAGAGCTTTACAGCGAGCAATCTCTTCGTATTTTTTCCCTTTTTTGCAGCAACAATTTTTTAGCACTGAAGTAAGAGCCAATATTAATTGCATATCCAAGATCTATTCACGTCGCACGTGGCACAAGCAGAAGAAAAATAATTATGATTAATTTCTCAAAACCATTATCCCTCTCTCATACTCCTATGTTCTATCACTGCACCTTGGTGCCAGACTGAATGCAACTATATCTCAAGCTTGATCAAAAATTTATTATAAAAATTTACAAATACTTATTATACCGAATAGGTATTATTAAATTTATCATAAAATATATTTTCATAAAAAATAAAATTGTTTGGATTCATAAATGTTGATATTTTTCTCAGTAAATCCTGTCAAATTTAAAATAGTTTAAGTAGGGACAAAACTAGAGCTGCATTCTTTATGGGATGGAGGTCCTCATCCATGCTGGATGCTCTCGTCCACACTGGCCACCCCACCTCATGATGGTAACAGCGCCCTGCCTCTATGCGGACCACTGCACTAAGCCCTAGGTGCCACGCCATGATGAGCCCTAGGGTTTCGCCATTGTCATCGCTGCCCTAGAGTTCTTGTTGTGGCACAATGACCATACTATTAAAAAGAGTACTAGGCAATGACAATCTCCTGGCAATCTCCTAAAGATTATTGGGGACCTCTGATAGTTTATCCACGACGAAGTTATACATAAAAATTACCATGACCCATCGTCCGCGATAGGACATCAAGTTGATTGCAAGAGGCTTCATGGGTGGGAAGCTTTAAGCTTAGTTCATTGAAGACAATGTGCATACGATGTAACATTGTTACTGTTGATCTGATGTTTCCTTCGTTGAATGTACACAAATGTGTATATGTATATATGTTGATGAAAATATGTACAGATATGTATATAATGTTATAGATTTTTGAAAATCGGTGCATGTGAATACTATACGTATATGTGTATGCAGAATTCAGATTTTTAATTTTGGTAGAAAAAATATTATAGAGGCTATTGGAAATCCCAGTCGCCTATGGAAAAGCTAGGGGTTTCTAGTCATCTATGAAAAATAGATTTCCAGATACGGATGAACAATCATATCTAATTGGTTTCTAGAGACAAATAGGTAGAGATGGACAGAGCAACCATGTCTACAAATTCTTTCTAGCCGCCTCTAAAGATCTCTACCGTGGTAGTGTCCATCCATCAAACATGATCTACTAATTTTAAAAAAGAGCATGCCGAGTGATGGAGGCTATAGCAATAGGCAATAGAGATTATCAGGAATGGATATGGTTGTTTTCTAATAGGCTTAGAGCTTAATTTGCTTATACAGTCTCCCACATTTTTTACACTTTTTGAGAGCTTTTATTCATTAGTTGGTGGCTGAAATTATATAATAATAAATGGTTGAGTAACAAACTTTTGCAAAGGTTGGAAATAAAATCGCTTTATCTAAAAATCGAACATGATCTACTATAAGAAAAAAATGTACTTTAGAGACACGTCGTGAAAGAGTTATATAGTCTCATCTCCATTATTCAGTGGCTGGGACCCATATGTTCACGGGCACAAACAGGACAATTGACAGTGTTTTTAGGTCAGATGTTTGGGTCATGGGTGAGGTGACCTTAGACTGACTCCAACGGAATGAACGCAAACCGGAAACCCATTTCTTTGTTTGAGTCACGCCACAGTGAATGAGTCCCACACCCAAAACTCCCCTTCTCCAACAGACCCCCCTCGCCCGAGCCCCGACCCGCTGCGCCGCCGCCCGGCGTCTTCCTCCGCTCGGCCTCGCCCGCCCGGACAGCGCTCCGCCTCGCAGCGGCGGACACGGCGTGGATCCGCCTGAAGCGCCGGCGGCTCACCACGCCATCCCCTCGCCCGCTACGCCGGCTGTCGCGTGGCTTTGAAACGGCGGCTGCGCGAGGCGGCCCGCCCGCTCGAGCAGGTCGCCGCCGGTCTCGTCTTCCCCGCCTCGCGAGCGCCGCCGCGAGCGAGCACCACCGCGGTGAGAGCAGCCGCGCGCAAGCACGCCTCCGTCCCCCACCGCGAGATCCGCTGCCCTCTCCTCTCTCGCCGGGCGAGCCGAGGCAAGGCGGTGCGCAGGCGGTTGCTGGCGGCGCGGTGTGGCCCGACGGCTTGATCGCGGCGGCCGGGCGGAGAAGACGACGACGCTGGGCGCTTCCTCCAACGCGCGGCGCGCCCTCTCGGTCTCATCTCTCAGGCCATCGCCGCACCGGGCGCCCTTCCTCGACGAGGTCCCGTGGCGCCGCTTCCTCCGACGCTGGCAGCGAGCGGGCCACCTCGAACGGCGCGAGGCGTGCGTGGGCAGGAGGCGGAGGCGTGCGTGGACGGAAGGCGAGCGGGCCACCACCGGAGATTTGCGTAGCGAGGAGAGAGGCAATGCTTTTCTGCGTCTCCTCCCGGCTCGTATGCAAAATGGGTCGTGGCGATTGGGTGCTCTGTTGAGCGCCGGGTTTTGCGACGCAAAACTACTGTGGCGTGATGGATTTTTGCGCTTATGCGTCGCCGTATGCGCCCCTTGTTGCGGACAGTCTTAGACAGGAACGGGCGGCAGCAAAGGTGACTGGCGGATGAGGACTGCACATGTATTAGAATCGTGGCGATATGTTCCGTATCATATCATTCTTTTTGAGAGATAAGGGCCTTGTGATGGTAGTGGCAGCTGGGCACGGAGCAACCTGCGTTATTTTTTGTTTAAATAAATCAAGTTAACATTCCACGAAACACAGTTCAACCTGAGGACCACTACAACCAAAGAAACAAATTGTCTCTGTCCCAAAAATAAGTCTATTTTTAAGATATTTAAAATTTAGGATTTGCTCCGCCTAAGTTGCCACATCTTGAGACAGCCTATTAAAATAATTAAATATTTTTTAAATAATTTTCTATATGGGTCACTTTTAGATCTAGCCCGTCGTACCTAGCCCTAAGCCTAGCTAGCCTTGACATAGCCAGTGACCCTTACGTCTTATTTCCGACTCTTCCCAACAGCACTACTACAGAATAGGCATTTGGTCATTTTGCCAAAATGAATAATAGTTCTAGTGATATGATCTTGTTATATGAACTAGATGATAGTTTGTGTGATTTGATCATAGAACATAGGGCTTTTAGTTTATATGTCTTATTCATGATATGCTTGCTAGTTCATAGTGTTCATATCATGTTCTTAGCATATAGAACTCTGTTCTTAACCATTCATACTATTAGATGATTAGAAATAGAGTTGTGGGAGGGATGGTGGTTCATCGCACTACATCCAAGTTCTTTACTCGTTCATCCGTAGGGTGAGAGACCCGGAGGGACTTGGGTAGTTTCTCTATATGTGGGCATGGTACTCGGGTATAGGGGGACTGGTGATTGCACTTCATAGTCCACGGTTAAGGTGGTAGGCGGCAGGTGGTGACAGCCCTATCCGTCCTTTGTAATCCTCCACGTTCGGCTATGGTGTAGAAGTCTAAATTGTCACCTAAGCTTGACTGGCAGACCAGTGCCCGGTGGTCTTTCGATCCATCGCAAATACAACTCTATCTCTAACTCATGTACTTGTATGACTAACTATATTCTAGGCATTAGCTGTATTAGGACCATTGCTCCCGTAGGATATTCATGTATTCTTTATTCTTTCATTCTTTGTGCTGCCATCATCTTCCTCGCTTGACTAATTTATCTGTGTGTGTGTCCACTATCATAAAAATCGTTATTGTTTACCTTTATTATAAATATTGGTCTATCTTTCATACAAAGTATAGTATTCATGATTATGGTTTCATACTAAAATCTACACTAGCCTTTATTTAGAAAAATACAAATACGACACCTAGCAATACTATAGGTTGAAATATTACAATGGTATTTTCGTGCGCTTGCGGATTCATATCCATAACTGCAATGAATTACCATATCACCACTCTCTCTATTGTAGTTAGGAATATAGTTTTAGCACTAATGCTAAAGAATGCTGAAAGTGCACCGTATAACATCTCCAAATCACTAACCGCTAAGGCTATAGTCCTACCATTATTAGAGATATAACTCTCTTGATGGATGTAAGAATAGTCTTGGTATGCCACGGTGCCCATGCCAGGTTATCCTGAAACTATCATTAGAGGTATATCACTAATAGCAGTAGAGGGAATAACTGGTGAGGTTTACCTTGGTAACATGGCCGGACCTAAATCTGGTGATATAGTACTAAGGTATGCCAACAAGCATTTCTGGCACCACTACCAGGGATAGATTCTACCTCTATTCTCTGTGATGACGTTAAGTGTTGACGGTCGTTATCGTATGAAATTAACCGTCAACTAGCCATAGAAAAGGATGCAAATGCGATCACCAAAGTAAATATAGGGTTACACTGATAGAATTCTACGAGTTTTGATGTTTCCCTATTTCTGCAGGTGTAAACTAGAAAAGACGCAAACCCAGGAGCTTATCGGAACAAAGAACGAAAACCGGATACCGCGGCAACGCAGGAAGGTTCTAGAAGAGACGAGAAGGCACCACGCCGAGCCGGAGGCCCCTAGGCCGCCCGGCCGGTCTGGGCTCGGCCCGTCGCGGCCCGGTTCGCTCGGTTCGCTCCACCGCCTTTGAGGGTTAATCTCAGCCGCATGTCAAAGTCGGTTTGATCCGATGGCTCACGATCATCGCCCAGGGCCATAAAAGGAGGACAGGACCCCCCCAGGGGCAAGGCACATTCATTCATTCCTCATTCAAAGTCCGATCATCAGCCATAAACCCTAATCAGAGCTCCTTAGTTAGGGCCTAGATAGCTAGTTAGAACTAGAGGGAGGCAAGCAAAGGCTTGGAGTCCAGAGCCATCAAGAGCTTAGATTTGGTATAGTTCTTACCTCCTCTCGTCTTTGTTCTCTATCATTGTAGTTATATGAATGCTATAATTGAATTGATGAATACTTATCTACTTATATTCATAGTAATATTGTTCTTTGTCTATTGTGGTTATATGCTTAGTATAGCTAGATTGACATTATACTTATTCATAGGTTCGTATAGCGCTCATCTAATTGATCCTTGGGTGAGTGGATATTCATAGTAATATTGTTCTTTTGTCTATTGTGGTTATATGCTTAGTATAGCTAAATTGACATTA